>JAJJMA010245334.1:53226-81841 GCA_023529015.1 Papaver nudicaule
TGAAGGTCCTTAGGGAAGATAGCGTAAACTCTTTTCACTTCGGTGAATGCTTGTTGTGGTATAGTCATCCACTATAGGTTGCAGCTCCTCTGGGAACTCCCTACGACTATAAAAGACTTCTCTTGAGAGTTGGGAAGCACAGGTATGAGATTGAAACCATCTTTGGTTTAAATCGGATTAACCTGTAACCTTGGTAACCTGATCACGTTCTTGTCTATTCTAAAGTCCATCTCTTCTGCTATACGGCTATTCAAGAACTGATACGTTACTCAACAAGGTTTGAAAGGTAGCAACGCACGGCTGCACTAGGTGTTGTAAGACCTAATTAGCTCCAGTTATACAAGTTTCTTAAGTGATTCTTCGTGTATACCTGAGGTAGATACGAATTAGGAATTGCTTACTTGGTTTGCGTGTCAGCCCCGATTTGTGAAGTAGATTTCCGTATGACCTGGATTTAACAATCCGAAGGAAGTCATCTTGTGTGTGGTAAACTGATAGAGGACAGTTACACCATACGTCAACAATTAGGTTGCAAAGCCAGTATTGCTGACACAAGCCTTTGACAGCGGTTAAAGCAACTCCTAGGCCTGTAAAGGACGTTAGCTGGGGGAATCAAGTGCATGACGATCTGTGGGGGATCTAGAGACGTAAGGAAGGCGACAGTAGCCAATTCGCTTGGAGGGCTTGAGTTGGTCTCTGCTACATCCCAGACCGAAGTATTATAGTAGGCTAGTGTTTGTAGTCAGTTTGTACTGGGCGGTGTTCAATCTGGACGAGGTCCCGAGGTTTTTCTGCAAGGCAGTTTCCTCGTTAAAAAAATCTCTGGTGTCTTGTGTGCTTTTACTTTCCTCATTATATCTCTGATTGTATAATTAAAGCACCAAGTAGTACGTTATTGCATAACTGTAGAGTTGACTCCAAAGTACTCTTTGTCGAGGTTTAACAAATCATGTTATAAGTTTGGATATTGATTTTTGAAATCGTCCAGACTTAAACCTTAAGACTCACAAGCCAAAATGAAAAGTTGGTAGTATTTCGGTACCCCTCCTTTTTCACAAAAAATGATCTCAGATCAGGATATCACCAGATAAGGGTTGATGTTGCTGACACTCATAAGACTGCATTCAGAACCCATCATGGCCACTATGAATTCAGAGTTATGCCTTTTGGCCTTCAGGCATTAATGAATGAGGTATTTCAACCATTATTGAGGAAATTTGTTCTTGTTTTCTTTGATGATATCCTCATTTACAGCCCTGATTTAAAGAGCCACAAGGATCATTTATTTCAAGTTCTCACATTATTAAGGACTTAGACGTGTGACGCCGCTGCTGTCATCCATGGACTCTTTGCTCAATAGTACTCCTTTAGATTCATCCATATCCAACTTAACAATTTGCAAGCAAACCATTGTAATGGACACATGGCACATAATTTGTCTCATGCATTCTTGTACTCACAACATTTGTGGGAACAAAAACTGGTCATGACACAAGGCCACGTTAGACAAGAATATGATTTCATTCGCTATTATAACTACTAAAGTAGTCGACTATATTTTGAAAGAATAGAGAAAGTAGAATAGAAGAATATCCATAAAGTCATAACTCCTACTAACCTTTTGTCGATGAAGAATAATTGATGTCTTTTTGTCTTCACAGTCTTCGTCTTCAACTCTACTACTTTGTCTATATCCCAATTCCGAAATCTAAACTCTAGTAGGCTAAATGAAGAATTGAGTTTTGATATCTAAAACTGAGAACTAGCTTGACATACCAACACTAGTGGGTTTGACTGGACAATGTCCTAATAATATTGATGATTATTCTCCTATTCAAAAGGATGAGTTTTGGACAAGAAATGTTTATTCAGGCGATGATGATGATTTAGAAGAACCTGTTTATATAGAGGATTCTGTTGTCGAGTTTAACAACTCAAAGACAGTAGATGGGCCTAATGAAATACCTTCTAGTCATTTAGATTCTGAAATTCCTGAATGTCACTTTCTTGAAAATGATAGGGGTCTTGTCATACCAGCTGAAGGTGGTGTATTTAGTCTAACTCCGGATCGTTTTAATGATCACACGCATATTCAAAAGGATGAGGTTATGACTGATGACACCATTATTCTATAGGGTGTGACAAATTTGTGTTATGACAATGATGTTTTTGAAGAATATGCTCATCCAGAGGAAACTGTTTTAAAGTCTAATAACTTAGAGGCAGTAGACTATATCTATAATGTTTCTTTTAAACATCTTATGGTGAAAACCTTATAGATCCTTTAGTCGGCGATGATGATATTTGTTTTGGCCAGTCCCTAGGAGAAGCTCTTGAGTATTTTTCTGACTCCAAAGACCCTGAATTCTTGCAATAGATATGGGTCTATCAGAGAGTAATGATTACCCTAAGTGTAGGGGTAGTGATGATGTTTCTGATCGTCAAGTATCCCTACAAAAATTCCCTCACTTGGGGCTCGAACCTTGTGTGTCTACGGTCTTACTTGAGTCTCTGACTCCACAACCTGATCCCCCTGATATTGCTCATGAGGAGATTCATCTTTTAGAGACCCCTCCCTTGGTGGATTATTTTTATTTAGACCCACTTGAAGAGCATAAATGGACAACCCATGTAGACTTTGATGTATCATTGATCAAGACACTAGATAAGGTTTTGTTCTGTTTAGTCATTTTCTTGGCCCAGTGTGTTAGCCTTAGTTGTGAGTCAAAATTGTTTTGTTTTGAGGATCCACTATTGTTTCGGCTATTGATATATGACTTTCAGAAGTGAAAAACCATTTTACGGTTCCAATGTCTGGCTGAAGACTTAAAACTTAGCACTTGTGGGAGGTATCCCATGTCTTTGGTATGATATCCATCTTTCTTTTTTGAGCAGTAACGAGGGTATTGTCCAAACTTTGAGTGTGGGGGTAGGTGAACTTGTTGACCCTTTCTTCCATGATGTGCAAGAGTTATGCACGTGTTTCAGGTACTATCTTTCCAACTTCTTTTGCTGAGTTCTCTTGAATTATCTTTTTGGTATTGCTCTTTAAACATTGAGGACAATGTTAGATTTACGTTGGGGCGTAAGAAATTGAAAATTTTGTATGTTGTATGATTGTAAAAAGACTCCAAATTCGAGAAACTTGTGAATTATTTATGACGAACACTGACCATTCTAAGTAGATGGAAACGTTAACTCTTCAACTATAAGAATTGGTGGTCCCGCGAATGGTTTATTCATGTTTGAACGCACAACTCAGGTGTTAAAATAGCATGATGATCTCTTCTCTATTAGGAATTTTATGTTACTATGCCTCGGAATAAGTCGTAATCATGTTGCTTTCTTTTTAATTTTGCATTTTTATCTCGAAGTAAATTGGTGGGGCCCATAATCGACTTGTTATCGCCGCTAGATGATGATTTTGAGATACTTAAATAATAAAAGAGAAAAAAAATCGAAGAACAGAATTTTTTTTGAAAAAAGTGAAGAAAAACGAAAAAAGAGACCGACCAATTGACCTAACGGATTCAACCTGCTGGGACCCTTGTATATACCAGTGGGTTGATATGTAATTATGAATAAAGACTGACAAGACCAGCCATTGGTGCACTGTAATATATCAGTGGTTGATGTAGATTTGGAAGACCGCTCTACCCTTGTACATATCGGTTAAAATAAATATTAAAGTTCAACCCAGTGTCTTACTCCATATGATTCACTAAAGCACTGATTTTCAGACAGATGTGAGTCATTTTACCATCGATTGTACGAAACAGTTTAGAGATCATCTGAGTAGAGTTGTGAATCATATATGAATGACCATGGATACAAAAGGCTAAATGATTCTTATATTTGAAGATCCACCGTATGCCAACTAATAGGTTGTTTAGTGTCTTTCCTCAATCGTTCACAAGTAGCTAGGGTTTGGTGTCAGGTTTTGTGGGTATACCTCTAGTTAAGTAAGCCCTCACGAGACAAAACTCGTCCTCTGTAGACGTACAGAGGTTTAACGGCATGTTGCATGTGCTAAGTGAAGCCGCGATTCCTGCGACAGTGAGTTAGGATTTTATTTTGTTTTTGTTGTTTTTGTTTGCTCGGGACTTGAAAAGTCTAAGTGTGGGGGAAGTTGATAGGTGTCTAAAAACACCTCTCTAAACATATATTGATAAAACTTTCTTTAGCTATTTTTAATATAAAAGGTGCATTTTACGCTTTATTTGTGTTTTGTAGTAATTTTGGAATAAAAGAGAAAAAAATGTCAAACTATTGCTAAGGGGAAGCCAAAGTGTTAGAGAGTGACCTATACACGTGGCGCAACAGGATTGGGTCAGCTGGAGAAGGCGGCTGGCGGCTGGAGTTGGACACGTGGTGAATAGTAACTTGCTGCAAGAAAGAAATTGATGCGTTCAAGAGAGACAACGGGTCCCACGAGCACAACTCATGTCGGCTGGAGTTGGACACGTGTCAAAACTCAATTCTTGATTTAGCCTACTAGAGTTTAGATTTCGGAATTGGCATATAGACAAAGTAGTAGAGACCTTGAAGACGAACACTGTGAACACAAAGAAGACATCAATTATTCTTCACCGACAAAAGGTTAGTAGGAGTTATGACTTTACGGAAATTCTTCTATTCTACTTTCTCTATTCTTTCGAAATATAGTCGACTACTTTAGTAGTGATAATAGTGATTGAGATCGTATTCTTGTCTAACATGGCATTGTGTCATGACTAGTGTTTGTTCCCACAAATGCTATGAGTACAAGAATGAATGAGATAGATTCGATACCATTTGTCCATTGCAATGGTTTGCTTGCAAATCATTAGTTGGATATGGGTGAATCTAAAAGAGTACTCTTGACCAAGATTCCATGGATTACAGCTGAGGACGTACACACGTCTAAGTCCTATCTAAGCCCAGAACTTCCAGCGGAATCCAGATTTGACCAAATCTGAATGGCGGACGGTTCACGAACCGGTACGCAAACCAGAAACTCGGATTTCTCCTGAGTTCCAAGGTGACTGAACATTTCGCGAACCTACGCAAGCCTAGATGTCGGTTACTTTGGCTGGTATTCAGATTAAGTGTATATTCTTCCAGAACTTCACTTCGGTTAAACTCTAAACTCCTTTTTCTCTTAGGTGGACTTGTATATCACGAAAATATCTTTTGTGGTCCATCTAACGATCCCAATGAGTCAATTAGATAAAGATTATCTCTGGTCTATTGGATTCTATCTTGAATTGTTTTTGAGCTACAAAACACTTGGCAGATAAACGTTAAAAAAATTCCAATTGAGATTAATCTCTATTACTTGAGTTCCAAGTTTAGGGTTTCCAAAACTTATATATGGGACAAGTAATTGATTGCTTTATTCCAAAGCAACCTATCTTATTGAGTGCTATAAATAGAGGTGTCTACAGACAAATACCGCAAGCATGCATCAAGCATACGTGATGGTCCTTAGGGAAGTGATCGTAAACTCTTTTCACTTCGGTGAACGCTTGTTGTGGTATAGTCATCCTCTATAGGTTGCAGCTCCTCTGGAAACTCCCTACGACTATAAAAGACTTCTCTTGAGAGTGGGAAGCACAGGTAGGAGATTGAGACCATATTTGGTAGAAATCGGATTAACCTGTAACCTTGGTAACCTGATCACGTTCTTGTCTATTCCATAATCCGTCTCTTCTGCTATACGGCTATTCAAGAACTGATACGTTACACACAGGGTTGAAAGGTAGAAACGCACGACTGCTCTCAGTGTTGTAAGACCTAGTTAGCTCCAGTTGTAAAAGTTTCTTAAGTGATTCTTCGTGTACAACTGAGGTAGAGACAAATTGGGCATAGCTTACTCGGTTTTCTTGTCAGCCCTGATTTGTAAAGTAAATTTCCGTATGACCTGGAGCAATCCGAAGGAAGTCAACTTGTGTATGATAAACTGATAGAGGACATTTAGATCATACGTCAACAATTAGGTTGCAAAGCCAGTATTACTGACACAAGCCTTTGATAGCGGTCAAAGCAACTCCTAGGCCTGTAAAGGACGTCAGCTGGGGGAGTGTGTGACGATCTGTGGGGGATCTAGAGACGTAAGGAGTGCGACAGTAGCCAATTTGCTTAGAGGGATTGAGTTGGTCTCTGCTACATCCCAGACCGAAGTCTTATAGTAGGCTTGTACGAGTAGAAAATCTGCATAGGTACATAAGATACTACAGCCATCAGATCTACTCATACATACAGTTATTAAACATGATTCCGTGGTACGAAGATCACAAGAACAATACCGAAGATACACAAACAACAATAATCAAGGATTAAATGTAAGAAGATTTGTATTTATTTCAGTGTTGCAACTACATGGATAATGATCCTAAGGAGCTAGAGGAGATACAGACCTAATCCCTCTCTTGCCGCTTAGGTTACACCCAGAAGAATTCCAACCCTTACAACGTTTTCCAAGCTCGCCTTATATAGGCCGAGCTTGGGTGGTTTACAACTAATAAGACAAGGGACTCAATCGTGGTGGTGTCAGTCCTTGTCGAGTAAGGCGGTTCCTTCGGTGGTGCTCCGAAGATGGTTCTTGGGCTGCAGTCCCTCGTTATAGTCTCAATCTTTTTCCTTCCGAGTCTTCACTCGTCGTGTTTGGCTTCGTTCCTCTTTGGTTAGGTCCGAGGCTTCGCTGCGGGTTCCTCTGGCGCAATTCTGCTTCTTGGATTTTCGATACGTGTCCCGAGGGGTTTTACCCTCTACAGTTTGCCTCTTTTCTTGTCCAAAGATCGAGGAGATTTGGAGAAGAAAACCCTTGGCGTCGCGCCTTCTTCAACACGTGTCCTCTTTTCGGTTTCTCTAACTGACACACATAACCTTGATTACTTTTCGAAACCTTCGCCCTCATTTTACCGGCTACCTACTGCATTGGTTCCCTCCTTTCCTATTTAAATTTGTTTTCTCTTGCCTCTTCTTCTTCCCTTACTTCCTTTATCGCTTTCCAAGGCGCTTGAGTCTCTTTCTACTGTATTCTTTCTTTGATCATGGTAAGCTTTCGAAGTTTTGTCCCCGTCGTTTTGTTTGGTCTTTATTTGCTGTTTTTAACTTTCTTCTGCTTCAGGCTTCTGCAAGTGCTTCTTCCGGCAAGGTGTTGCCTTACAAAATGGTGGATCCTCACAAGATTGGTTGGGAAGAGAGGGCACGAATTTATGGGTTTAACCGGTCTCTTTTTCCTTATCAAAGCTTAGGTAAGGAGATTTTTTCCCCTGAACTGCTTTCTACTCTAAAGTGTGGTAGTCGAAGGTTGATTGTTTCCGGCGAACAACTCGGTGCCGGTCTTCCGATTACCTTGTATAATCCGTCAAATCCTTTTTTTATGAGATTTATTCCAAAATCCACCCTCCCTGTGGTGTGATGCAATTAAATGGAAACTCTATTCGGGTTATCAGCGAATGGGTTGCTCGTTCGGAGGGCAGGTCGTATTATTACGAGGAGCTTCCCGAGGGGCTGAAACGTTCTTTAGATTTTTGGACCGCCGATAATTTCTTTAAGTATTACAAAGTGGAGAAATCTTTGCTTAAAGAGAAGGCTCCCTGGAGTGTGAACTTAGGTAAATTGCACGATTCTTCTCATGCCTTGGGTGACGTAAACCATTCTGGGTCCAAATCAAACACGCTTCTTCGTCATTCTAGCGATGAGGTGTGGTTTTCGAAGCATGTGCTCATCGAAGGTCCCGTCCTCTATGGCTATGAGAACAAAGAGGGAAGAGTTGAGCGTACGAAGTTTGAAGATGGGCATAATTTCCCTGTTGTTAATTTCTGTAGAATTTACTTCTCCGAGGCGGAGCGTAAGAAGTCTCAAGAAAAGATTGCTCAGGGCAAACTGAGGGTAAGATGTAATCGAATTTTCTTTGGTTATTCTTCCTTTTGGATTATTTTATCCATATATTTTCTTGTCTTTTTAGAAAGCGGACCAAGAGAGGTTGAAAAGCCAAAGAACTTCAGACCGAAGCGATGATCCGAAGAAGAAAAAAGATCTTCGAGGTCGGCGTCTGCTGGAAAGGGGGAGTTGGTCAGGTGATAAACACTTCCTGCCTCAGCTATGCTATAGGTATGGATACCTGCCTCTGTTTAGAACCTGACAAATTGACTGCTTTTCAGCAGAGCGATGTGCTGACCGTCGATGATGGCGCTGCGAAGTTTTCCTTGTGTGACCCGAACCGGAGAAGGGGCACTACTGTGGTTTCAAAGAAAGGCGTGAAAGTTATTAACCCTTCTACCGATGCTGTTACCGGAAGCCTAACAGGTCCGTCCACTGTGCTTGCGGAAGAGGTGGACGATGAAGAGACCGAAGATGAGATGTCTCCAGTTTTTAGAAGATTAAGGAGGGGAAAGGATCTTAGTCATGGATCAGCTGGGATGCCGAACTCCCAAATTGTGGTACCCTCGCAGGGACCTTCCTCTTCGTCTTTTTCTGCTGGTGATGCCTCCAACCCTGGCCAACCAGATATGAATTTAAATGAATATGGATCCAATATCGGCTCTTCTCTGGCTTTACCGGCATCAGCTGCTGCAGGTACTCCTTTGATTCCTAATGCCTTTGTTCAGCGATCGTGCTTAGGTCCCAAGGCTCAAAATTTTTTAGAGCAGAATTCTCTTGTTAGTCCACATGCCGATGACCTAGCCAGTCATTTGAAGGCGCATGCAAGGGATCCTCAAAATCATCCTTTAGATCCTTCGGTGTCTGAGTTTCTTGCCCGAGTTTTTTCTGGCTCCTGGGATAGAAGTTCTTTTGCCTCGTCAGTTACTTATCATCAATCATTCATTGAAGCTGTGAGTTTTTTTCTCGATTGTCTCTGTCCTTATGCGTGTTTTTTGTATGCTGTTGTTGATTTTGTACTTGCTTTTTTTTTAGCAAAAACATCATGGAAGGTACTTGCTAGATCTCATTCGTGCCCAAGGTCTTGAGATTTCTCGTCTTGACAAGGACAACCAGATTTTACGGCAGGAGAATAGTTGTCTTTCGGGGAATGTGAAGGGTTTGAATGAACGTCGTGAGACTGCCACGTCCGAGCGAGATGGTTATTCCCGAGATATTTACATTCAGAGAGAGCGAGCTTCGAAGCTTGATGTGGAGTTGCGTCAGTCTCGCAATTTGTGCGAGGAAAAGGATGTCCAGATTTCTTCTTTAGGCGAAAATGTTTTGCATCTTAACAATCATATACGAGGAGAGGCGGAGCGTACTGCTTTGTTTAGTCGTGGGCATGGTCGATATCTGAATAGGAATTTAGGCATGCGACCACCTTATTATCAGAATGGCTTGAAGGATCATGACGCTTTACTGGAGTCTGATAAAGATCTTGTTTCATCAGAGGATGTTAAGTTAGTGGTTGCTGAATTGCGAGCAGCAAGGCTTAAAGAGGATTTCGAAGAAATGGGTAGTGATGCTGATGATGGGGTTGGGATTGAGGGTGATAAATCTATTAATTTGAAGCAGGGGGAAAGCAATATCTTTGATTCCCAAGAATCAGAGACAGCCGATAGGATTATCAGTGAGAAGCCAGAAGAAGGCGATGGGAGTGGCGGCGAGGAGCCGAAGATGGATAACAAACTTTCTGGCGATAAGCCGATGGGAGCGGGTTTCATCAATCCCTCTGATAGAGGTTCTAGGATTAATATCGAGGCTCAAGATCCAGTGGATGAGTTTAATGCCAATATGGCTCCCGAGGTTTTGCTTTCGTTTATAAAGAGTGGCAGCGAGCCTTTGGTTCCACCCCAAGATAATCCCTAGGGTACTTTTTGATTCTGATGATTCTGTGTAGAACGATTGTTTGGAGATGTAAAATAGGAAGTATGTTCCCTCTTCCACCTTTTTGATTTCTTGTTGCTGCTTTGGTATTCTGGATATCAAATTTTTACATTTGTTGTTTTTCTCTAACTCTTGATACTATTTTGTTCTTCGTTGTTGTGGTATTTACCGTGTCGTTTATTCATTCTGATTCGGAGGCTAGTTTTTTACATGGATCTTTTAGCTTCTTAAGGTGCAACTTCGGGGCTTACTTCGATGTAGGAGATAGTGGCCAAGCTAGTGGGGGCGTACGGATCACCCTTCCCAAAGGCTTTGAGTTACTCGCACTGGTTTCAAGCAAACACTGGCTATGGTTAGCGTAGGTATCCACTTTTCCTTAGTACTTTAGGTAGGTACCGAAGATATTTGTTTATCTTCCTTAGAGGGCATGGTGGCACCCTGGTTACCTTTGGCCTAAGTATATGTAGGAACTTAAAAAATGGATGTCCCGTTTCTCAATAATAAAGTAACACGATGGGGGAGTGCCGGTCAAGGCTGGAGCTTAGACATGGCACTTTTCTCTTATCGCGGCCTAAAGTTCGACCCATCCAAATCTTTAACAGCCCCCCTTTAGGCTTAGTTTTTTTTTTAAAAAAAAGAGGTCCCTCGGCTGCGTACTTCGCTGCTTATTGTTAGAACGAAGCAGCTGCCTCGGGGTTCCATCTTCCTCTATAGGCAGATGTTAATCCCATTTATCGTCCCCTTGACGCCCGAGAATGTGAGGCCCACGTGGTCACTTGGTAGTAGGCACGAATGTATCATCAGCTTATGTACCCTTGATTCAAGGTGTCCACCACTAACGGGGTGTCTTGTGGGTATAAGATCGTGCCATATAACTCGTAGGGTCCTTACGATTTATATGAGCATCAGCTTTGTGCCTGCTATGCGAGGTCTTTTTGTTTTTCTGGCGTTTTTGCCTCGGCGTTACAGCCTTTTTGTTCGTTGGCGTTTTTTGCCTCGGCGTTATAGCCTTTTTTGTTCGTTGGCGTTTTTTGCCTTCGGCGTTACAACCTTTTTCTTGGCATTTTTTGCCTTCGGCGTTACAACCTTTTTCTTGGCATTTTTTTCTTCGGCGTTAGAGCCCTTTTGCTGGCATTTTTTGCCTTTGGCGTTACAGCCCTTTTGCTGGCATTTTTTTCCTTTCGCGTTACAGCCCTTTTACTGGCATTTTTTTGCCTTTGGCGTTACAGCCCTTTTGTTGGCATTTTTTGCCTTCGATGTTACAGCCTTTTTGGCTTCGGTGCTGCAACCTTCGCAATTATGCCTAGCCAAGTGGGATGTTTTTCCCGTCCTGGACGGATCTGGAGTTTGATTCGATAGAAGTTGCATTGAGGTGGGCGATTTTTATTCAATCTATTCATGAGCATTACATATATGAAGAATCGTTTTTTTGGACGAGGTGCTTTATACGCTTCCCTGCACTGGAGTTTTTGACTTCTAGCCTTCGCGTAATTCCCAAGTTGCTTTCTCCTGACGAATGGTCTAGCCCGGAAAGATTCTTGTTAGATATCCCTGCCTTTGCTAGATTTGCTCTATTGTTTGTTCGGAGTCTAGGAGCAGCCTGCTGTTGTGAGAAACTGCTCCCTATTGTTGGTGTGTTAGTCGGATCTGGTGCCGTCCTCTCCTGTTGCTTTAACTATGAATTCTTTTACGCTTTCACCTGAGATTCGGGGATTTTCCTGCTGTGTATGATTGTGGCCGAGGGTTGTATCCTGCTTGTAGTTGTGGGTGTTTCTTGTTTGTTTCCTTGTGTTATTTCCATGTTCTTTTAGCTGGTGCTTTATTTTGTTGTATGCTTCGCCTTCCACGAAGCTTCGCTGCTTCACTGCTTGTTTAACTTGCCTTCAATACCATTTTTTTTTTGTAAGATCATTTTGATTTTGTCAAGTCTTGGTGTTATAGGCGTCGTATGTTGATTTGGCAGTTTATAATGGTGCCACCGGTTGGTTTCTCCACCGCTAGAATTTGAATAGTAGCGTGGGGAGTTGCAAAAGGGTGTGTGACTACTTTATTGGGTAATGTGCGGTTATGGCGCCTTAAAGTATTGGTGCGTTTATCAAGGGGAATCCGGATTGTAACGTCTGAAACTTGATTATATTTTTGACGATTAAGTGGTTCCTTGAAATACTATAAAAGGTGAAGTATTCCCTTGCTCTTATCAATATTTGTTCGTTTGATTTTTGCGTTCGTGTTCTTCTTCCTTCTCTTTCTCCTTTTTCTTGTGACCTAGCGTCTTTTTAAGAGGAGATGACTGACAGAGGAAAGGCGCTCATGGAGGAAGGAAACAACATGATGGACCCAAGGAACCGGAGAGAACAAATTCGAATGATAATGGAAATGGAAGCCGATTTCTGCAGTGCTAGTTCTTCTAGAAGGGAAAGTTACCCTGATAAGGTGATTCGTATTTTTGGTCATCTCATAGGGAGTGATGAGAGAAGGAGGGAGCAGAGACTGAGAGAAGATGGCGCTCCGTCTTATGACTGTCGTATGTATGAAACGAGATCGTTTTTTCGTCGTCATAGTGAAGAAATTTTGTCGATGATGAGGGAGGATCTCGCCTTTTCCGATGATGAGATGAGTGTGAAGGTTGAAGTAAAAGAGGAGGTTGATGATGCAGGTCTGACTGCCTCTGCTTTCATTCCTATTCCACTGGTCAATGAACCAGCTGTTGTTGGTGATGATCTTATTCCAGAGGTTGTTATCCCCGAGGAGAATGTTGTTGTTATTCCTGCCGACATGCCGATCATCGATGTGGATTTGCTCGATGTCCTTGACGAAGATCGTGGTACCGTGGCCAGACGACTTCGGAGTAGACGTAGGAATAGGAGAAATTGATGTGGTGTTTGTTTTTTCATTGTCTTCGGAGTATTTTTCTATGTTTTTTATTATTTTGCCCTTCGTTGTCTATTTTATGTACTCATAAAAATTTGTTGTAGCTCTTTTTATGACTTCGCTGAGTCTTACCGATGTTAATGAGATGCTGCTCATGTGTGGGGGTGCTGCTTTTTAAATCCCTAGATGTTATTGTTCGAGGGCACCAACTAAATACCTTTGAAAGCACCTTTCTGTATGCCCTTCTGAGTATGATATTTGTTTCTCCTAAGCTATTTGTACTTTTAGATGTCATACTGACTAATATGGCGGCTCGAACTTTCTTCGGGGAGTCTGTTTATATTTCCTGTCTTTTAGGAGTAAAGCCCGAAGTACCTCAGAACTTTTTCGAAAGTGACTCGGATCTTCCGAGGTGTGCCGATTTGGTAATCAGGTGTATTTGGGTGATTCTATCAATTGTGGCAAATATTCAGGGTCCGCGAATATGTTCCCTTGGTCTTGTTATGCAAGATTTTGCGAAATCCTAGGTATACTTTTTTGAGCTGCTATTTGCCGCTTCCTGCGGTTAAATACTGACTTTTCTATTTTATTCGGCTAACTACCCGTGTGGTCGATTGTGACTATTGTAGTGTATTTTCTTCGGTGTGTGGGCCTGCATGCTGTGATGGTTTTATCGTGAGAGTTTCTCGTAGATCACCTTTGTTTCTTTTAAGCTACCTCTAAGCCAGGTCGGACCATATTTTTTGTGTTTTAGCCAAAATCATTTTTCCCAAGAGTTTCTTCATACATGTTTTATTTCCAGATATAGCAGTCAATTTGGAAAACTTAAAAATTGGTCCCAAGTTAATTTTTTCCATAATCGACTTCTTACAACTAATTTTTAATTTTAAAGCATACAAGATAAAAATCATTTATCATTTTGAAATCAATTCTTTTATGCCATGGTTTTGAAACTCTTAATTGATGATCTTACCATCGGATGATTTGCTCAGGAAAACCCTTGAACATACTAAAGCCTTTAAGGATTTTTAGATGTTTAAGGTATAGGAGCTTCTTTTTGAAAAACAAGCTTCAGAAATCTCTGAAAAATGATGAAATCTATGAAATTTTAAAACCCGAAAATCACAGGCAAACCCTAAGTTGTTTTAATCAGTCCCTGTTTCTAGCGCCAAACTGTACGAGTAGAAAATCTGCATAGTTACATAAGGTACTACAACCATCAGATCTACTCATACATACAGTTATTAAACATGATTTCGTGGTACGAAGATCACAAAAACAATACCGAAGATACACAAACAACAATAATCAAGGATTAAATGTAAGAAGATTTGTATTTATTTCAGTGTTGCAACTACATGGATAATGATCCTAAGGAACTAGAGGAGATACGGACCTAATCCCTCTCTTGCCGCTTAAGTTACACCCAGAAGAATTCCAACCCTTACAACGTTTTCCAAGCTCGCCTTATATAGGCCGAGCTTGGGTGGTTTACAGCTAATAAGACAAGGGACTCAATCGTGGTGGTGTCAGTCCTTGTCGAGTAAGGCGGTTCATTCGGTGGTGCTCCGAAGATGGTTCTGGGGCTTCGGTCCCTCGGTAGTCCGAATCATTTCCCTTCCGAGTCTTCACTCGTCGTGTTTGGTTTCGTTCCTCTTTGGTTAGGTCCGAGGCTTCGCTGCGGGTTCCTCTAGCCCAATTCTGCTTCTTGGATTTTCGACACGTGTCCCGAGGGGTTTTACCCTCTACAAGGCTAGCGTTTGTAGTCAGTTTGTACTGGGCAGTGTTCAATATGGACGAGGTCCCGAGGTTTTTCTACAAGGTAGTTTCCTCGTTAAAAACGTTCTGGTGTCTTGTGTGCTTTTCCTTTCCGCAATTATATAAAATCTGATATATAATTAAAAGCAAACACAATAAGTACGTTATCAATAACTGTCGAGTTTAACTCCAAAGATTCATCTCTGTCGAGTTGATACCTAGATCACAACTCCAGTTATTTAGGTTTGGATATTGATTTTTGAGATCGTCCAAACCTAACCATAAGACTCACGAGCCAAAACGAAAAGTTGGTTGTATTTCGGTACCCCTCCTTTTTCAGCTTTGCTTAAAGTTTAAGCAACCTGGAGTAGGGCTCAAACAAGTTCCGGAACTATGAAAGTCCATAACTTGAATACCCATTCTCAATCTTCTAAGAACTTTGGACTAAGCCAAAAGTTAAAGAAGACTCAACCTTGTTTGAAGGTTCGCGACTTCTGGTTCAATGCTTGTTTGGACATCGCTTTGTGACTTCTGGTCCAAATACATAGTTTGAACATCGCTTGGATTAAGTTGTTGAATTTCATGGGCCAAGTCACGACAAGTCCGAGAACTAATCATGTCTAGACCTAAAACTTCAAGATATGGAAGTTGCAAGTTTTCACATGGCTTATATGAACGCGTTCACAGAGCAGTCCATAGAGTTCAGGAGAATTCAGAAGAATTCTTGAACTTGTATGTACGCGTTCATACAGACTTAGCTCGTTCTCTGAAATCCCAAAGTCAACATATGTACGCGTTTATGAACGCGTTCACCATTGGGGTCAAGAGACAACTCAACATACTCTACCTATACAAATTATCACAAGTGTGACAAATGCAAAGGCAAAAATCCTAGAATACCTTCGGATCATATAAACAACATCATAGACTATTGGTATGATAAAAATGGTAAAATCGATACGGTAAGGAAATACCTTTCTGACCTTCAGCAAGGACGTTATGATTTATCAAGTAGTAAGCTTCAGTCTTCGTCTTCATCGGTCTTCGTCTCGATTACCTAGAACTATCCTAGTCCGAGTTGTAGAGTAAACTTATCATGGATTGTGTTTTTGTCTCATAAACTTGACAACTGACTTGAGATAGCAACATCAGTGGGTTTAACCGAGCTATGCTCTAACAATCTCCCCCTTTGTCAATTTTAGTGGCGAAAACCAATCTTACATATGGATTGAAAAAGTAAAATCTTTTAGCCCTAACCATAATGTACTTAATCTTCTTGTAATCCTCAGCGTCTTCAGATAAGAGTGTTCCTGGAAGCGAAGATTCAAGGTAGAGATAACAAACTCAAAGTCACCACACATCTTGGTTTCTAGAAGGACATAGTCCAACAAGAGTTTGTTATGAAATTGAGTATTATGTAAACTTGGTAAGCATATTGCATCGATGCTTCAAGATACTACAAAATTTGATATGTTCTCCCCTTTACTCAATACACTAATTTTTGTTATGCCATGACAAGCACATTGATTTTACTTCCCCTATGACAATGCCATAGACAATTGTCGTAGTAGATAGAAAGATTTTACTCCCCTTTACTACAAGATTTCTCCCCCTTTTTGTCATAAAATAGACAAAGAAAAGAAATATAGGAATCCTCATAAAATCGCAATAATCAATATACACAAAGGTAAACATACCTTAAACGAGAGATAAAAAGATGCAATTCTCTCGTAGATTCCACAGCCGCACTCCCAAAAAAGATATTACCATGAAGCACAAGTTCAAAGGAACTCTTCCCCATTATGTGTCAATCCATAAGGAACAACGCGACTACCTTCTTAAACAAGGTTTTAACATAATATCTTGGGTACCATTTTCACAAGTGAAATTGTTGATATGTTTTGCTTTCTTAGCTAGTTACGAACAAATAGGAATTTGAGGTTTAATCTTCCTATTTCTCAGAGAGTTTCAGTCAACCATCGCCTTTAGAGAAAACATTAGGTTCCCCTTGCTAGTGGTTGTAAGACTAAGAATTAAAGGTACAACATTTAATCCAGCGGAGTTCAACATTGTAGTCTAGGAGGTACCTTATTATCAAAAATCGTTTCCTCTTAGCCATAAGAGTCAGAAGCATGGATTTTGATAATCTACCATGAACTACTTTACCCGAATGGGTGGTATGGCTATAAAACCAAGTTCACGGTTTTGCAATACATTCATAAAGATAATCAATTAAGATCATGCATTGCAATCGTCAATTAAGATTTTAATTTAATAATAACCTCGATTAATTGATGAAAAGGATGCAACTTAAGCATATCACTCATAAAAATTAAAGTCAAGGTGACTTAGGCAAGTATGCCTCTTATTCATGAATAAAGAAATTTTTCTCATCTAGATAATGTAAAGAAAAAGTTTATTCTTATGTTACCTCCTTCTTTGGTTCTTCATAGGTAGTCCAGTCTTGTTCAATAGCAGCTACTCTTGAGGTGAGGTCGGTGTTGAGATTGGTGAGTTTGTTAAACTCCTTGCTTAAACTTTAAACGTGTTCAAGAACAACGTCAAGTTTCATTTCGGATGCCTTTGTTTGTTCTTCAAAGATGCATGGAACTGAGCATTGAGAAGATAATGCATTATTCTCTTGAGTCATGCTAGATTCACTGTCTGAGGATTCAATTCGAATCTTTTTACAGGAAGGAAAAATGACAGTCTATGTGTTGTCGTTCATCTTGCAGTTTCAGTTCCAAGGAGAAAAGAATTCCTTCTTTGGACTGATCAAATAACCCTTCCTACTCTACATTATATAAGGTTCAGACACAGAGTTTATGATTTTCAAAGGACAAGTTTTGCGTTCATAACAAGTTGCGAACGTCCTTTAAACAACAGTTTTGAGGTAAAAAAGACAATTTTTTAGCATAGTGTGACCACATGGGTACATCTCATAAGATTTTTTTTTACCTCAAATTAGTTTAAAATGTCAACAATATGATTAGAACATATATTCCTTTTGGCTTTCTCATAGTGATTCCCATGGATCATGTTCTCGACTCTTCCCTTAGGAGCCAGGTAGGGGGGATTCTAGAAGTAGCACAGAAAGGTGTTGGCATCCACATCAAGCCATTACATTTTGGAACCTTTAAATATGATGTGATATAAAATCTTGTTTCGGCTCACTGCAATTTCAGGAGACATAAGATAGGTGTTGTAAGACAATTATGATGACGTCATTGGTGATCATAAAACATCAGGACAAAGGATCACATAATCCTTTGAGCGTGGACACATCTCTTTTGGAGATCATTGCTCAACAAGTGTAAGGGATGATAGATTATTGTCTTATTTAGATAATAGGTAAATATTTGTTTATGCACTATATAAAAAAAATCTTTTAAACAGAATCCTATTTAAGATATGAAAGTTGGAAGTTTTTGCATGGATTTTATGAACGCGTCACAGAGCAGTCCATAGAGTTCAGGAGAATTCAGAAGAATTCTTGAACTTGTATGTACGCGTTCATACAGACTTAGCTCGTTCTCTGAAATCCCAAAGTCAACATATGTACGGGTTCATGAACACGTTCACCGTAGGGGTTATTTCAAGAGACAACTCAACATACTCTACCTATACAAATTATCACAAGTTTGACAAATGCAAAGGCAAAAATCCTAGAATACCTTCGGATCATATAAACAACATCATAGACTATTGGTATGATAAAAATGGTAAAAATGATACGGAAAGGAAATACCTTTCTAACCTTCAGTGAGGAGATTATGATTTATCAAGTAGTAAGCTTCGGTTTTCGTCTTCATCAGTCTTCGTCTCGATTACCTAGAACTATCCTAGTCCGAGTTGTAGTGTAAACTTATCAAGGATTGTGTTTTTGTCTCATAAACTTGACAACTGACTTGAGATAGCAACATCAGTGTGTTCAACCGAGCTATGCTCTAACAAGTTGGATATACAAACGTGGAAGATAATGTGGCTGGTGAGGTGGTGGTTGAGAAGGAGGCGAATGAACAAGGGTCGGGTACATGGGTTTACATACCCAAAAAGGGCTTTATTCCAAGCGCAAAATCAGGATGTATGGTGGTATTTGGTCAAAATCATACTGTTGTAAATTCTGATCAAATTGGGGAAAATCCAAAATCCCTAATGCAATTTGAAGGTAGGAGGGAGGTTGTTGTGGAGGGAGTTAGTGAAGAAGGAGAAGGAAGTGGTGTGTGTAATGAGGTTATGGAGATGAACATACTCTCAGAGATTAAAAATAAGGTTGTACAAAAGTTGGGGGATGTACAACTATCTCATTCTGAGAGTATGGAAAAAGTGTTAGAAGCTGCTGAGGTGATGCTGGAATATTGTTTAACATATGGTGGAGCTTGTGATGGATATTTACAAGTTCTAAGAAATGTGGTGATGAAGCAGGTGGTGAAGTATAACACAAGATTGATGAAGGCTAATGAGAACAAGAATGCAGCTGCAAGACAGATGTTAAAGGAAATGTGGATGAGGGAGCTTACAGTAGTTGAAGTATCTCCTCAAAAAATTATTGAAGGGGTCAATGGAGATGACACAGTCGTTAATGGATCTCAAAATAATCAGCTGGAATGTTAGAGGGTTAAATGTTTTTGATAAAATCACTGAACTTAAAAAATTTATTTTGGCGCAGAGATGTGATGTGTGCTTAGTGCAGGAAACTAAAATGATGAGGGTTACTCAGTGACTGGTGAAGAAGATATGGTTTGATGATGATTTTGAGTATCAATATTTGCCATCTATTGGTTCAGCTGGAAATAGTGGAGGCTTACTTTCTATTTGGAATGCAGCAAAGTTGAGAAAGTAGGATGAGAGAATTGGGGTAAACAATATTTCAGTAGTGTTTTCTTCCAAGATAACAAATGAGAAGTGGGCAGTGTGCAATATGTATTCACCTTGTGGATATAATGATGGACAAGCATTTTGGCAAGATTTGGTTGATGTAAATGGTCCAATATGTTATGGTGGGGATGTTAATGCTGTGAGATGTGAAGAGGAAAGAAATAGAGGAGAAGGTGAGGCTAGAAATAATAATTTTCTGAATACATTCATTCATGAGCAGGAAATGGTGGACTTACCTTTAAATGGTGGAGCTTATACATGGTCAGATATGCAAGAGGATCCTTTATTATCCAGGTTGGATAGGTTTATGCTGTCACTAGATATGGATGTTTTATTTCATGATGCTCTGCACATTGCTTTGACAAGAGTGATGTCTGATCATAAGACAATTATGTTAATGACTAAGCCTAAAATATGTAGTAAGCCATATTTTAAGTTTGAAAATGGTTGGATGATGCATAAGGATTTTCTAAAGAAGGTGAAGGAATGGTGGGAGATGATGGATTTTCTAAGTGGTTCAGCTAGCTTTGTATTCTTTAAGAAATTACAAAACTTAAAGTATTTTTTAAAGAATTGGAGTAGGATGGATCATTTGGTGGTGTGCGAAGAGAAAAGAAGGAGTTGAGTGAGAAAATTGATTTTCTTGATCAGATGGAGGAGACTCATAAGCTAACCAAAGAGCTATTTGAAGAAAGCATGGAGTATCTAGCCAAATTGCACAAAATTTAAGCTCTGGAGGAAAGAAAATGGTTGTGCAGAGCAAAACAAAATGAATTCAGATGGGGTGATTCTAATACTGCTTATTTTCATAGAAAGACTAATGCTAGAAGGAAGAGGAATATTGTTGCTAAGCTTGAAATAGATGGAATGGAATGTTTTGAGAAATACAAAATAAAACTGGAAATGAGAGGCTACTTTTCTCATTTATTTACAGAGCAGAATGAAGAAGTATTTTTCCCAATGGATAACTGTCAGTTTACAGCCATTGATGAGGCTGAGAGATTGGAGATGGAGTTCTCTGAAGAAGAAGTTTTCAAGGTGGTGAAGAATTTTGGAGCTAACAATTCTCCAGGGCCAGATGGTTTTACAATGGAGTTCTATAAAGTCTGTTGGCCAATTATCAAGGTTGACTTTATGAAGTTGATGGGAGAATTTCATAGGTTTAGTACTCGGGACTAGAGAATGAATTTTTCATTTATTACTCTCATCCCTAAGAAAGAAGACTCATGTACACCTAACGATTATAGACCATTAAGTCTGTTAGGTAGTGCATATATGGTGCTCTCTAAAGTTTTAGAAAACAGATTTAACAAGGTGATGGCTAAGCTGGTGTCATAGTTTCAAGGGGCTTTCATTAAGGAAAGACAAATTCTAGATGATGTTTTGATAGCCAGTGAGTGCATAGATAGCAGGTTGAAGGAGAAGAAACCAGGGGTATTATGCAAGATTGATATGGAGAAGGCTTTTGATAATTTCAGGTGGAAATCTTTGTTTATAATTCTGGAGAAAATGGATTTCATGGATGATGTGGTGTATTACTAACTCCCATATCTCTGTTTTGGTGAATGGTAGTTCAACAGACAAGTTTAAACCATCTAAGGGATTGAGACAAGGAGATTCCTTGTCCTCATTTTTGTTCTTGCTGGTGGTGGAAGTATTATCTAAGTTGTTGGTAGATGCAACTAATAGAGGACAGTTGAGTGGTTTTCAGGTGGATCAAGGTGGAGTAAAGATCTCTCACTTGCAATTTCCAGATGAAACAATTGTCTTTGTGGATGCAAGTCTGGAGGAAGTGAGAAGGCTTCTGCTTATACTAACAACTTTTGAGCTTTTGACAGGTATGAAGCTGAATTTAGAGAAGAGTTAAATGGTGAGTGTTGTGGCTGATGAGGTGGTTCAAGAACTGGCAATGGAACTGGGTTGCAAGGTGGAGAAATTAACAATCAAATATTTGGGACTGCCATTGGGTGCAACTCCAAAATGTCAATCTGTGTGGGAGGAGGTGATTCAAAGATTAAAGGTCAAATTGGCACCATGGAAGAATAAATTTTTAAACAAAGCAGGTAGACTGGCACTTATTAAAAGTTGCTTGTCCAGTTTGCATATATATAATATATATATATATATATATATATATTTCCTTTCATTAATTCATTTGCCAGTGGGGGTGGAGAACCAGTTGAATAGCATTATGACTCAATTCTTATGGGATTCAACTGAAACAAAGAGGAAGATGTGCTGGGTTGCATGAGAGAAAATTTGCAAACCAAAGAGAAGAGGAGGTTTGGGAGTAAAAGATTTAAGATGCACCAGTAAAGCTTTAAAAGCTAAATGGATTTGGAGATATTCAAGAGAGAAGAAGGAATATTCAAGAGAGAAGAAGGAATTGTGGAGGAAGGTTTTTAACAAAAGTATAAAAACAGAGAAGAGGTTAGTATTCCAACTGATGATGACAGTGCTATTGGAAGAAGTGTGTGGAAGAACATAGTATCTACAGTTGAGTTTTTTCAAGATCATATGGAGGTGGTTGTGAACAATGGCAAATGTATAAGGTTATGGCAGGATAAATAGACTTCAAATGGCCGTTTGAAGAATAGATTTCAGTATCTACAAGGTGTGTAGCACAAAACATGCATCCATAGCTGAAATGGTGGTGGAAGATAGACTACTATGTGTCACCAATAGAATATTGTATGAATATGAACAACTAGAATGGGATTTATTATGCAATGAGTTGGGACCTGTGCATGGTTTGAATGAGCATGGGGATAAGGTGAAGATAATGCTGGGTGAGTTTTCTGGCAGAAAATGTTATGAAATGCAGTTGGATGAAGGTGATGGAGGTGATTTTGAAAAGTAAGTATGGCAAAAAGGTAATCTAGTAAAGGTGAGTTTTATGCTATGGGCTCATTGTCATAATTCTTTACCTACATTGGACATGCTACAACATAGAGGAGTACCAGTCCAGGATGTCAGATGTTACTTTTGTAAAAAAGAAATTGAGACAAGTGATCATATGCTGCTGAACTATATGTATGCATTTAAGGTATGGTCTCATTTTTTGAAGGCATTTGGTGTGGATTGGGTGGCATCTAGCACTGTTAAACAACAATTTGAATCTTGGAAATTGAATAACTTGAAAGGCAGATGCAGAGAAATGTGGTGGAAGGTAATATATGCATATTATGGCATCTATGGACTGAGAGAAACAGGTGAAGTCATGGTGGCAGAGCTATGGAAGAAGATGAGCTGATTTTGATCATTAAGCAAACAGTTTTCTTGTGGTTTATTGATAGGAATGTGTTTCAGTTTTTCTCTGTTAATCAGGTTTTATTTTACTGGGAAACAGTTCTTCATATGTAGTTGAAGTGAATTGAACTGTTCCTAGGCTTGTACATATTTTTTTCTGATTCAATATAACCATTCCATATTCAAATAAAAAATGAAGTGCTTACATTTGTACAGTAAAAAAAATACAACGTAATTCAGGGTTGTTTTTCACGTTATTATAACCGTTAGACAGAAATATATGATCAAAATTTTATTTTTCTATCTAATTGTTACGACGCCTATTATTAGAAAAACAAAAATGTCTTAAAAGACGTTTTTCCTCTAAATAATACTTTTTGTTACTCCTATGCTCATAGCCGTCACAACGAGTTACAACGGTCACAACAATTTTTCCAGCCATGAATTAAGCCAAAACCAAATCCCATGGCTGCTGCAAGAAGCAGGATTGGACGCAAACTTGGATCTCCTATATGATCATGTATCTTGGTTGTGATTCCCTGAATTCTCAGCTTTATTCCCTGGGAGTAAGATCCGGAGTAAGATCCGGGCCAGATAGCATCAGACTCCTCGGGAGTAAGATCCGGAGTCTTTATCCTCTGTTTGAAGATGCAGAATAAATATATAAGAACAAAGTTCATGATGTGAGGAAAATGGATAATCATGAACAGTAACTATTAGAAAAACTGAGGAATCTATAAATCGAGAACTATAGTACTCCATTCTATGCAGATTCCGTTCCCGTCTAGGTACCCAACATCCATTAAAACAAAGATCAGAATAAAAACAATTCACAGACTGAATACCGGGCCAACACTTCTAAACAACAATATGTGAAATAGATTGTTAGGCTTGGTGTAAAATCACTGAAACCTGGTGATGAGATTATGAATGGCATCAACTTACAAAGATAGGGAGGTCTGTGGAGTCACCATTCTTTATGATTTCGGAGACCCACTGAACTATCTGTAGGAAAACTAAGTGTAAGCAAGAAGATCCAAGACAAAGAAATGTATCCATGAGAAGATATTAGATGCATCGATCAAAAAAAATATATTAGCTGCAATGAAGCAAAAAAAAGAAAAAAAAAATGAAGCAATTTTTTTAATTTTTTCTTTGAAAGGACTATGAAGCATTTTCAATCAAATCAACTTAATATTGAAATTCATGGGCTTAATTCACCTTGGACTTGCAAAGCCTAAGACTTATATACTTTACATATCTAAGATATTAGGAGATGAGTCGGAAACACTTAAGTCGGAAACTTAGTCACAAGCTGGAATATTATCAATGCAACAGATTAAAATCCCAACCTCTTGAGTCTCCATTGTGCCATCATAGTTGGCCACAAGCTGTGATGCAATATTCTCGTCATCCTCCTCAAATATGTCCCAGATGGTTTTCTGTTGTCTCTTTGGTTCATCCTGCTTGGCAAAACTTCTTTTGTACCTTACAATGATTATTCGAGGTACATCTGTCATATCCCTTCTTGGTCCACAAGCTTCAAAGCTTGTCTCTGAATTGATATAGAAGAAACAATATTTCTGGATGCAGGCCGGTCAGTACATTAACAAAATTAGATGATCGGCAAAAGTTTTTTAATTTCAAAATGACATGATTATTTCAGCAATTAAAATTCCAGAGCATTAGTTCCCATTCTTTATTTATAGTTAACTTCCAAAATAAATTCCAGTACACTAGTACAGTGAAAATCATTCAATCCTGGTGTTTAAATAACTCACTTGTTGAGCTTCTCCATCGAGCCAAGTAAATGTCAACCGGTTCTCTTGTAGGGCAGCAACTGCTTGAGGACTCAACATGCTACTTTTATAGTCGGCACCTGCATCTCCGTTATTTGATATTGTATCTTGCACCCTGAACATGGTCTATGGAATTGTATAAAGAGACCAATCAATGGATAAAACATTCTAATAACAAGTCCGTTTTAAAAAACAAAATATCGAAAGTTCAACGACTACCAATTGTGAATGGTTTTTAGAAGCATAATTAAATGATAATAACTCCCTTTTAAAAAGAATAAAATCCACAGTTCAATGACTGTCAATCATTGAAAGGTTTGGGCAGATGTCACTTTAGTACATTTGGTAAAGACGCTTGGTGGTGATACCAGCGATCTCGGTTCGAAACTCGTCTTTTTATTTCATTGCCTAGCTACCTAGACTTGTATGTAGTGGGCTTCGGTCCAACCTTTAATATTCAAAAAAAAATCATTGAAATGTTTTTTTAAGCATAATTAACTAGATTGCCCGCTTAGGGTCGCCATAGGTTTGACCAGTCAGCGGTAGATGAATAGAAGACGAGCAAAAACAATACCAAGATGCGTGACTGTTTCGAAAGTCTTCTTATAGTGGAAAGCGAACCATTTTCTTTGGAATTGGCTGGAGCAGTGCCCAAACGGGTGACTGCTTGGGAAGTCCTCGAAATCACTCTCTAGCCTAGCTCAACAGGTTTGAGACCAAAGGATTAGAAAGAAGAAGAATAAACTATATTGAACGTAGACAAGTGTGTGTCCTATATAAAATTGTCCAAAGTCTGCTAGTTAGTCCAAAGAAAGATTTAGAAGTTTCTAGAAACTAAATCTAGATATCTTTCCAGTCAAGTTTATTCTCTATATAAATAGAGGGAATCTAACCCTAAAAGGTATGTCATCAACCGAAAAAAATCTGGCACCTAAAACTCTCACTAACATGGGCGTCAGATCCCCCTTTCTTTTTGCAGGTTCTTTCCCATCTTGTTCATCAAGTGGAGGATACAATCATCGTCAATATATCATCTAAAATAATGTTTTGGGTGTAGATTTGTTCAGGGAGAAAGCACCAATGAATCATCGTCAATATATCATCTAAAAAGATTCGTGTTTTTCCATACAAAAACACCAATGAATCCATACTAAAAATAAGTTAGGGTTCAAAAAGGTTGCGAAAATAATAGCAGAAAGCATCATGAGAAACCGTAACAAGAAGGGTCGCGTTAAGTAATGGAAAAGATAACTTACTTCTCGCATTTTGTTGAGTTCCAGACCTGGCCTTCCAGCCAGAATGACGCAGTACCATGTCTTTGCCTTATATCCAGCACGAGAGTAGCCACGTGCATCACATCCCAATTCCATGGATGTTATGCTCCGTAATTGGGGAAGAGCTAAGTGAAAGAAGAAGAAAAAAGAAGACAAAAAGAACAGCACATATAAGTTAGTTTCTTAATATTGTAAGTCATCATGGTTCAGAAACCTAATTGGAATCTTTTATGGTGTAAGAATTTATGTAAGCTGTTATTGATGCAACCTTCGGAATTAATTATTAAGTGACAAAGGTCCTTAAAATAGGTGTACTAAACATGTGGCACATCAAAAATAAAGTAAAATACCACAATACCACAAAGCTGACTGGACAGATCTAAGGAACAACCTTGATGTTTATTCTGCTCCATGATTTTAAAAAATGATGTACTGTTCATTGCTCCTGTGGAGACGAAAAACGGAATAAACTGTGTCATTTAATATCACACATGGAAATTAAAAGTCAGCACATCCAGTCAGGTAGTAACATACCATGGAACACAACAGGTTTTAAACCCGGATCCTTCAAAAACACATAAGCTGGGGCAGAACCCACCTTGAAACTGTTATCATTCATAAATTAAAAAGATAAGAAAACATAAGAAGATTTCAAAAGATATCAGCTATTGCTTCTTTAACAAGAACAAGACTACTAGTATAGCCGTATTTTAACCATATCTGGAGCACACTTAAGTTATGAAAAGGAAATATACTTGTTCCACCAAAGGGAAGATTCCTCTTCCCTCCATAGAATAGAAGCAAATGAGGCATATGCCCAGTAATCTTTTGCCGCCTGACGCAAGAATGGAGCAGCGCGCTCCCCAGTCTTCGAGAAGTAAAGAACTTTTACCTGTAGTCCAGACATACAATTAAGAGTAGACTGTCTTATGCAAAAAAAAAACACGATCTTAAAATAAACTTAAGCTATTAAAAGGAACACATTGGCTGAATCACCACTATAAGTGTATAATCATCTTTTATCTGTGTACCATATACTTTTTCCTTCCTAAATAGCACGATTAATTTTCCGTAGCAGTAGTATATATACAAAAAAAAGTCTGCAAAAAGCTTTGGATATGATAATATACTTTTACCTTATGATGTCTACTTTTTGCAATAAAATTCGGCCCCTGAAATCAATATATTAACTCGTATCATTTCTATTATTAGGGAACAAAGATAAGAGTAGTTCAGTAGAGATGTAAATTTGTAACAAAATCGATTCAGTTTTGAGGAGTTTACACCTTTCCTAAATATAGGTGGTGTGCAACTATCATGAGGCAGCGTCTCTAATAGATAACCTCTTAGCCTAAAAGCACAGATAAAAACTTCAGGAAAACTAGGACATGAACTAAAAAGGAACCATGAATTACCAGCGTCTCCTTTGAAAAGTAATTTATTTGAGGTAAACCAAATATTCTTGTCGAAAACCAATCAGTAACTGCATCCACTGATAGATCCCCATGGTACCTAAAAACCAAGAAAGATGCTCTAAGAAGCAATCTCTTTGTTCTTACATGGAAATCATTATTGTAGAAGTAATCCATCACACATATTCCTTGCAATTGAATTATTATTAGAAAAGCTTCCAGAGTCCAATAGCAATTGAAAAATCATAAACAAGTAGTATTCCGTTTGATTCAACCCTACCGCACAAGACAATATGAATTTCTACATCCAGAAGGGAATGCAACAAGCAAAGGGAGACCTGTAAGCATAAATAATAAGAAGTTACTAAATATTAGAAAAAATAAAGACAAAGAAAAAGTAACACTAGAAATTAACTAGAACTTGTGCTTAAGAAAAATGAATTGGCCTGCCTGCAGCGTGAATCTGGATCAGCCAGCACTGGGAACCATATTAATACTTACATTTGCCACTAAATCATTTTGCATATATAGAACAGTGGAACGACTGGCTTCAATTACGACTAGAATAAGTGTTCACATACAAGCAGTAAGGTAGTCATACTGATATAAAGCTGCTACCATTTTTGAAGAAGGGTCGTCCCGTGGGTGTCCTCTCGGCAAGGTAAGTTGCAAGCCGATTTTCACCAAGTTCTACCATGCCCGTTTTAGCAATTCCATCCAATAAAGTATCTGGAAAATACATCCATTTACATGCGTTGTTACTGGCAGGCAGGATTACAGAATGCATTTACGAATGAAGTGGAATTTTATTAAGCATCCATGATCCTCTATAAGGACTCGAAGCTAGAAATATGAACGGCATACTGAAAATGCATTAGACCAGAACTGAGATGGCTGTGAAAAGTTATACAAATAAATATTGTTTGTACATAAAAAAATGAAAATGAGCAGATTGTATATCTTTTTAATTCCAACGGAGTAATGAATTTATAGTATATGAAAAACATACTGATTTTTTTCCAGTTAGAAAAGAATTCTTCAGAACGGCTGCTCCCAAATGAGTAAACCTGATTCCAAATTGCTATAAATGAGTTACATGGGGTAAAAGGAAATGGTTTTAATCGGTAACATTGAAGTAAACCACTATGAGAAGCATTGTGCCTCATATTGCAGACAAAGAACACATGATTCCATAGCTCATTAGTCAAAAATTAAGAATATTCACCACAAAAACCCTTTAGGTTTTCAGTACAGGTATATCTTTCTACGTACATAACTTCCAATAAAAATCTTCAGTAATTTATCTAATGCCTAATACTTGTACCAAATCCTTGACTAAAGAAAATGCAAGGTTTTAGAGTCAAGTCTTTGGTCTTTTGAGTCTAATTGACAATCTATATCTCCTGACGATCCCCAAATTGGTTTATGTTTCTTTAATCCCTGAATTGCATTGATATACATACAATCTCCTCCAGATTAAAATTAGTGAAGAAAGCATCTCATCTGGGCCATATATGTAATGAGATGCTAACTACTTATTTATAATGCATGTACCTGAACTAGCAAACTCTTTGAG
>JAJJMA010245355.1:0-17443 GCA_023529015.1 Papaver nudicaule
ACATAAGGGTTGAAGAAGCAAAACGTAACTAACCTACGGCTACTAATGCCCCTATCGAAAGACGCCGTAAGTAACGTACGGCTGAAAGTTATAAGAAATTAATAGCCGTAACTAGTTGACATTCGGTATCCAAAAGGTACAGGAGTACCTACGTCTGCTAAGCCAAAAACTTTTGGCGACGTAACTATACTTACGGCTGATAATTACCACTTACGGCTACTAACCCTGCGATACAACTCTGGTTTCACTAAAGGAACTTACGGCTACAACCGTGAAAACCTAAGTAGCCGTAACTAACACTGTAACCGCGATTTTGCCCTAACTTCAGTTTTAAAAATTAATCAACAAAAATTGAAATCGGAGAGATGGGTTTTCAATTCTTACCTCTGGGAAACCATTTCTGGGTTGGATTGAAATTGTTGAGGCGGTTGTAGTGGAGGTGGTAATAGTGGCGATGGGTTTTCGGAGAAAACCGCTCTTGGTCGAGTGGGTTGTTCTTCCCCCTCCTTTGGTTTTGATTTCTTCGTCATGCTTTTATAGAATTTAATCGCCGATGAAAGTATTCGTAATCGCCAATTAAGCGAGACGAGGAAATAGAAGAGAAGAAGAGAAAGAGAGAAAGGAGGCGTAAAAGAAGAAGAAGAAGAAGAAGAACAAAGAAGAAGAGGAATCACATTTTGAAGCCCCTTTGCCTTTTTATTAAGGGTTTTATTGCACACGCGTGTGTTCCGCACATGTGGCCAATTGGGGTGCAAAAAGAGAGCATGTGTTGTTTCTGCAGGTGTAAATAGTAAATACAACTTAACTACTAATTTCAAAATATAGATGATACAACTACTAATATTCAACCATTAAAACACATAATTGGTTCACCCATAGATGTTTAGGTTTACACATAACATAAAAGAAGAACCGTACTCAACACATAATCAAAATCAACTAACATTTCCAGTTCCAAACCACGTTCGGCTGCGGATTAGTTCAAAGCTCGGTCCACCATTGGCCTCGACAAGTGGACGAAGACGTTCTACTGCAACACAAATTCTATTGCGACAAGGAACGTCGTCCACCTCACCAACTCTCTTGCGTCGAAGATTACGAACTGGTCGTGCATCAAAGTCACAGGTGCAAGGGATATAGCTGGGGCCAGGATCAGGGTCATCACCCAATAGTGGTAGAATATTACGAATTGGTGATCTTATGGCAGGAAGATACTCCCTTTCTGCACCTTTTTGTGGAAGTTCCTCAATAACTTGGCTAGTTTCATTTGGTTCAATCACAACACTGGATTCAGGAATCTCTACTTGCATTATTTCAGTTGGTGCAACCACGACACTTGATTCTGGTTCTCTGAAGCGCAAAATATGGCAGAGAAATGTGAGAAAATTGGTTGTCAGTGTAACTTACGGCTACTAATCCAAATAGATATGCAGCCGTAACTAAACTTACGGCTGCTAAGTTTGTACTTACGGTTCGTAACCTAGCGACACAAATTTTTTTTATACACTTCGGACTTACGGCTGGTAACTAAAGTATCGAAATGAGACGTAACTAACTTACGGCTAGTAAAATGAACTTACGGCTTGGATCTGAAGCTTTAATGGCTTACCTAACAAACTACTTACGGCTAACTGTTCTTCAGATGCGAGACGTAAGACGGACTTACGGCTCTAATAGCCAGACGTAAGTAGTTCTGGAACTCGTTTTTTGATTTTCATGGAGTGAATCTTACCTAGTTTTAGCACCAAAATCAATAACAAAAGAGTGGGTTTGGATGCTTACCTTTGCTGCTCCATTGTTGCATCAGTGTTGGTTCCATCCATGATCAAAAACTCGAAAATGAGAAATGTGGAAAGTAAATGGTGAAGAAAAGAGAGGAGAAGAGAGGGGAGAAATTTTGATGTTTTGATTTTTTGGTTCTGATTTTTGTTGTGTGGGATATAAGTATTTATGTTTGTAATTAGGGTGGGGATAAATTTGGGTAAGAATTAGTATAAATTAGTATAAGGATAACTTAGTCATTTCAGGTTGTTTTGACACCCCCCTATAATTCGGCTGGACATTTGAAGTAAAATCCGAGGGCATCACTTTTTTTCCGAAGCCCCTAAATCAGCTTTTTTTTTTTTTTTTGAAATAGTAAGGATATATTGAAGTGAAAAGATATGTACAAATATATAAAGGTACAAGGCCACTAGACCCTCAAAACATCTCAACACAAGAGTATTACAAATTTGTTATGACCTCCCATTGAAATAGCAGCTGGTTTGTAGTGTAGTCCTCAAAAATCTTCTGTTGAGAACACCATAAGAGAATGCTGTGCTCAACAGCAATTAACAGTTCCTCCTCCTTCCTTGGCTTCCTCCCATAAACTTACTGATGTGAAATGATAGGACCATGAACTAATAGAAGGCATGACATTTTACTAATTCTCTAGGTGTACTCAGCAAACCTGCAGGTACCTTGATTTCCCCGTTCTCCATACTCCGTTCAAAATCCGAGTGCCTATAAAACTCCCTAGTTTCTCCTCCAGGAATAAAGGATTTCAGCGAAAGAATGTTCTCTGCTTGAGCGTGCAGCTGGTAATCCATGTACAGGAACTTAGTATTATCATCATCGTCAATAATCTGTCCTGGGTTGATTCCATTTCTCAACTTGGTTCCAAAAATATCCCCATCAACAGGATGCATTCTACGACCACTGCACTTTAAGACCTTGAGATGCTTCGATTGCAAGTTGTAGAGCAGAAGATGTTCCCCATCAGCCCAATACAAAAACAGCTCATCAGAGTAACTCAACATACGAGTAGGCAGGGCAGTAGTAGAGGTAGTGTCAAAGTAACAACAGAAGGGAGCTGGTAGCAAGCCTGCTTGGTCCTTAATTCGAATATCGAATGTCCAAATCTTAGCCCACACTTGGTTGACCTTGTCCTTCAGCACATACAGATGCACCTTAAAACCGCAACAACAAAAGCCACTCCTCGGACGAATACGGGGATGACCGCTTGCGCAATGACGATGATGACGGTGATGACGGTTTCTGCGTGTCATTATCTTCTCAGAACGTGCAACACAAAGATATCCTTTAAACTCCAGCAGGTGATGATCGATTAGTAAGCACTGGAACTCATCATTCTGGGTTGTCGCGGTCGTCCGGGTGAGACTACATCTAGTCGGCAGACTAATGAAGCGAATCTTCTCTTCGTGGATGTCGAACGAGAGCAGCATATCGATCTCATAATCATCATCATCATCATCACTCATACAATTAGTTATCCTCCACAGTAGATCACCTCCCCAAAGGGTTGCTGATCTTCGAGTAATCTTCGAAGAAGTTGTTATTATTCGACCAGGAAAAGGAGAAGTTGGTGTGATTTGAGCAGTACTAGTGACAGTCTTTCTCCATGCATATTGAGTATTAGTTCCTCCTACCCCCAGTGTAAGGACCATGCAAACAAACTCCTGATCGCCGGTTATCGCTGATTCCGCAGTGTAAATAAAAACAACCTTATACTGTTGCGACAATGAATCGAAACAAAAGCCATGACACAAATGTGTGCAGCTGGTGGGAACTGAATAGTTGAGGGTGAGCATTTCCCACCTGGTAGGGTTGAGGATATAGAAATGACCACCATCACCATCAACACTAGGATTACCCACTTGTTTAGTACAAACCAAACCATTGCAACAACCTACTAGTTCATCTGTGTCCTGGCTGGATGTGTTCATTAATAACCTGAATTCTTCATCTGTTTTTTCTTCATCTACACTTAAATAGTAACCTTTACTCTCACCCAATATCGCTACATTAAGGAGGTTAAAGGCTAGGTTTAACTTACTCTTATTATGTTCAAAATGAGAGGAAGCAAATTTTGAATCCTGCAGAATTGATTCGTACCAGTGCTTGCTTGTGCAGCTCCATTTGGCTAGATCCCGAGCTGGTAACCTGGTGAGTATATTCTCCAGAATTAGCTCCTGCGGAAGATCTGGAAGTCGAGAATCGAATACACCACCATCATCAACGATTTTAGCAGTTTTATTCTTCCTCTTCTTGTCACAGATTGTTAAACTCTTCCTCTTCTTGTCACAGTTAGTTAAATTCTTCTTCTTTTTGGCACAAATTACTAAACTAGCTGAACTCATCATTAACTTATAGGAAAAAACCCCTTATATTTCAGCTCTAGAACAATTTTATGAGAGCAGGAGATTAAAAGATTTCAAATTAGAAATGAAATCGGTGGCTAGGATTTGTCTACACGTTTCATAAAACCCACTTCACAGAGTCGATTTGTCTCCGTATTAGTGATTCTACTAATGGATATGAGGATTTGTAACTGGACTCTGCCTTCTTATATAGGCTTAAAGTTTCCTAATAATACTAGGACCGAAGAAAAAAAAATCGAACTAAAACTAGGAAATAAACCAAAGCTAGAAAAAGGAAATTCAAAATAAAACATATATTTAAAAATATATATTTGTTTGACTTGGTCAAGAAGTTGTGACTTTGTCAATTAGGTGTTCTATATCAGCCCCCCTCCAGCACATATGTATATATATATTTTTCCAGATATCCGGTGTGTCTCTTTCATTTATGTGAAGTTGAAGAATCCTAGATCTATAAGCAATAGGCGTTAATCCATTGTCGAAAAATCATAAATTTTAACGTGGTGTTATAGGGCCTAAGGCCCATGGATGTGCGGTCCATATAACTACTTAGGGTTTTCCCTTTAACTATATATAAAGGAACCTATGTAATACTTTTGCGGGGTTCTGCCCTAGTAAGATTATCCCTAATCACGTTATCAGCACGTAGCTGTGCCGCGGAGCTAACTATTTCTTTTTATGTATCAATCATAAAAAATGAAACTCATTGTCTATAATTTTTGAATCTAGAGATGCAATCATCAAAAACAATTACAAAGATAAGTATCACTTCTTATCGTTTAATTTATTTTGTGTATTTAATTTATTGATTTTAAAGAAAAAAAAATCGAATTGAGAAATGTATTTCTGTCGTTAATGTGATCTTGCAATACTTGTTCAAAACTTGATTAAAGTTTAGATCTGTTAATAATTTTTACTAATCTCTCGTTGTCGGATACTTCTGATTATCAGTAAATCACGAAACACCTCCTCGGTAATCTCCATCACAATCAAACGCATTAAAGAAGCAAACCTCGGACTGTTCTTGATTTTTGTGAGTTTTTATTTCCTTTTTATCAACAGCACCAACAGGTAACTCAACTAAGCAATTTTATATATGACTAGTGTAGAAACTTGATTTTGTCTTCTATATAAATGCTCTTGTCTACCATGTTTGAGTTTGATTTATATGATATCGTATGCTTAAATTAGTTTTACATGATACACGATTACCCATACTTTCTTTGTATGTGATGTGATGTGATGTGATGGGATGTGAACAAAACCTAGAATTGTAAAATTAGGTTGGGAATTCTAGTAATGGTCATCTTAAGTTTTGAAAGACAAATGCACTGTAGTGGCCTAAGATTGTTTGTGACCCGACCCATAGAATTAGATGCATTCCATTATTAACATGCGTTTTTCTTTTTAATGTTGCTATAACCGGTTATGTCAGTCATTATGAATATGAAGGAGCAAAGTTTGACGTTTTATTTTGAATGAATGGGTTAATTAAAGTTTGAATATTCATATACAATGGGCATACAGCCACTTAAGTCAGTAGACCTTACTAACATCAAGCTAGTATGTCCTGGACCCCCGTATCACATGACCTCTCTGTCTAGTAACTCGTTAACTGGTCACGTTCCTAGAAAGTAGAAACCAACTGCTCTGTACATGGGCCAATATCATTGGTTGGATTTGACTTGACGAGTTTATTTTTGGAACGACAAAGAAATTTGGACAATGTTGTCAGGCCTATGATCATAAATTGTCCAATGACTTATTCGTGTTACCCATACAACCATAAAGAAATTTGGTTTCTGTGCTATCTTGACCATAAAATAATTAGGTCTTATGAAAAATGGTACCGAAATTGGTCATTGCCGCAGAGAAGAGACTTCTGGCCACAATATTAGTGACACTAATTTCGAGAATATCCCTATAACAGGATGCAGACGGAGTTGCACTTTGTTTTAACGGTGATTTACCTGATATTGGTTCAAGCAATGTAAGGCTAGTTCCAAAGTAGTCGCGAGCTACAAAAGATACCGGGAAACTCTCGAACAAGAATCTCACTCTTGACGTCAACCCCTCAATTTCAGGCCCCCATGGCATAAAGGACGTTGCCACATCATGGATACACCTGACTTTGTTTGGGCCTAAACATTTAGTTTTCTTGGCTCTAGTATATACTAGGGTATCGCCCAGGCTCTAGTATATACCTCCCGTAGTTAAACTTGTTTTAACCTTCTTTCCTTTAGAAGTGTGGATTATTTGTAAATACTTATCTTTCTATTACGTATTATAGAATTGTACTCTGTTTATGATAATCTATTGTTTAACACGTGTATTAGAATGTAAAGGGCGTCATTCTAATAGAACAATTTTTTTTTCTCAAAAGGACCTGAGATAAACTGTTCATTTGTATGACATTCCTGCGTGATGTACTTAAAAGAATGTCTTAAGGAGAGATCAAATGTGTATTCGATAGTGGAACCACCCGCACTATCCTAAGAAATGGACAATTGTTTGTTGATTTTACTCCTTTTGTGACTACGATGATTGGATCATCGAAAGTATTAATTGGGCGAAGTATTGCTCAAATCTTGGTGCCAGCGGCACAAGTTTTAAAGTCAAAGAAGCTCTGCAAGCACTTAGAGCTAACCACACCTTGTGAGTTTTAAGGATATTCATTCAAATGGCTACCATTTGATGATTCACTGTAAAAATGGAACTTTACGTTACTTCTAGTGAATGCGGAAGGAAGCGCATCTTAGAGAAACTATTGAGATCTAGTGGATTGTACATCACCACTATTAGGATTATTGAATCTTATATTGTTTCTAACGACGAACTGTTGGCCAGTGACTTATACAAGCTTTGGCACTACCGACTAGGGTGTCCAGGTCGACATTTGATGATCTGTGTTTTAAAGAACTCACACCGACATCATTCTTTCGAGTGAGAAATAAATGGGACAAAATATTGTTGCGACGAAGAGTAACAATGTGCTTTATAAAGTAACTAAAACACAAAATTTGCATCTAAAGGAATTGAAGCGCGGTTATTGTCTTCTAAAGTAAGTGAAGTGCAATTTTCACCTTTTAAAGTAACTGAAGCATACCATTTATCCCATATTCTTCGTTGGCCTTATCGAAGGCACATCACTCATAATGCAAAGCTTGCTCTTTAGCAAAGATAAGATCGAGACCATCTTATGCTGAAGATACCAAAGAAAGAACAATCCATTTTCACGAAGGATATAAGGTGATATTTGTGGACTATACATTCAGAATGCGGACCATCCAAGTATTTTATGGTTCTGGATGATGCTTCAACCCGTTGGTCACACTTGCATCATTGTCCACAGCAAATGTTGATTTTGCAAAGCTCCCAGCACAAATGAAATGTATAAGGGCTCACCACCATGATCATACAATCAAGTTTGTCATACTTGATAATGTTGGAGAATTTACATCTAAAGGAATTGATGATTCGGTATGTCTAAAGGAATTGACATAGAGCATCATGTACCCCATACACACTCTCGAATTGGTCTCACATAAGCTAACATCAAAAGGTTAGAGATGGTAACTAAGGCACTGGTTATGCGCTCCAACCTGCCTATTACTGCTTGGGGTACGTCATATTGCATGCATCTTTACTTATTCGTTTCAGACCCACTGATAACCAACCATTTTCTGTGTACCAGTTGGTAACTGGATATAAGCCTGATATTTTACATTTACGCATTTTTGGTTGTGCCATACATGTGCCTATACGCCTCCACAGCGTACCAAGATGGGTCCACATAGACGATTAAGTATTTATGTTGGCTACGAATCCCCAACAAATATCCGCTACGAAGAACCTTTGACAGGCGATCTCTTTACCGCTAGAATTGTGGATAGTCACTTTGATGAGACAACCTTCCCGTCGTTAGGGGGAGGTAAGGAAAAGTATTTCCTAAGGGAACGACAAGAATTGTCGTGGTGTGTTTCCCACGATGTCTCATCTTGATCCCCGCACTTCGCAATGTGAATGTGATGTGAAAAACGATTTTCGATATTCAGGATGTACACTGATATCGCTAAAGTGACGAGATTAAACATACCAACTGAAAGCGTGCCTGCATGGTTAAATATCCTTAAATAAGGATACACACCATAAACTAAGGTGTTGCAACTATACTCTGTGGAAGTATGGTTGAGGCCGTGGCTCCATAAAGGAAGTTGGAGAGACCACCAGGTTCGATAGATACTCACCTAGACAGAAAGTAGGTGAGTAAGGCACAATATAATTATTTATATCATCTGAGATCATCTCATAGAATTGTCTCTGAACATGTCCATGAATCAAACTGGAGGACGCTCCGAAGTTTTAAATGATTCTAGAGAACAATGAAATCCCAATGGATTATGAGAATGCACATGAGTCAATGGAAGGATCATGCGTGCATATGGATGATATAATTCAGTTGCTCCGGAAGTAGAGCACGATGAGATCGAACCATGCTCTATATTGTTTAGATTCAAACAAAGAGCATATTTGGCCTACGCAATCCAGGAAGAACTTAGTTCTTTGACAAATATATAGGTATTTGGTGCGGTAGTGCTAACTGACCAAGTGTAAAGCCTGTGGGACATATATGGTTATTTGTCACAAAGCGTAGTGAGAATAATGAAGTCTTAAAGTCTAAAGACTCACCTTGTGGCGCGAGGTTTCTCACAAACCCCTGGATCGCTTATTCTCTTGTAGCGAACATCATGATGTTCTGCTAATTAGATTAGCTTGGCAGTTTCAGAAGGATTTGAAATGCAACTTATGGAAGTGGTTACATAATATCTCTATGGGGATCTTGATACAGAGATATTCATGAAAGTGCCAGATGGCCTTTTATTGCCCAAAATCAAGTAACTCTAAACCACGGAGTGCGTTTGCAATTAAGTTAAAACGCTCACTTTACGGATTAAAGTAATCCGGACGGATGTGGTATACCCGTCTAAGTGATCATTTGATTGGGAAGGGATATAGAAATAATAAATTGTTCCCTTGCGTGTTTTGAAATGAAACAAGTTCCGGATTTGCAATTATAGTTGTCTATGTCAACGATATGAACATAGTAGGTACTTTTGAGGAAGTAAGAGAAACCGCAAACTATTTGAAATTCGAAATTGAGATGGAAGATCTTGGGAAAACTCGGATGTGTCTAGAACTTGAACTAGAACATCGAGATTGTGGAATATTACTCCACCGGTCAGCATATGTCTATAAGATATTCAGGCAACTTAATGTGGACAAAGTGTACCGGGCTAGCACTCCCATGATTGGTCGAACTTTAGATGTACGTAAAGATCAATCTCGTCCATAGGAAGGTGACGTAGATGTTTTGGGAAACGAATATCCCTATGTAAGTCAATAAGCGCATTATTGTACTCATACAATGTACTCGACCAAGTATCTTGTTCTCAGTGAACTTGTGAGCTAGATGTAGCTCAGCGCCAACGCAACGTCATTGGAATGGTATCAAGAATATCTCTAGATACCTAAAAGAAACCATTGACATGGGTTTGTTCTTATCCCTATGAAGATGCAAGTAGAGTTTTCTAATGAACTTGCAAATTGAATTGTATTCCCATGATTACATGTGAAAAGTATAGGACTAACGGAATTGTCCGACTCCCATGATTGCAAAACTGCAGAGATCTAAAGAACTTGTCTGACTGCGAAGGACTAAAGGAAGTGTCTGCCTATATTGGACTAAAGAAGTTGTTCAAACTCCCATGAGTGTATTGTACTAAACAAGTTGTCCTACATCAGAGGGAGCATCTGGTAAGTTGTACTCTTTTTCCCTTCACTGAGGTTACTTTTTCGCACAGGGTTTTGTTACTCAACAAGGTTTTTAATGAGACAACTGCAATACCAGAAGTGCAATCGAAAAGTTGTTGATTATGAAGGGACAATAATCACTTAGTCAACGAAAGTAATCAGGGGGAGACATGGTGAGTCATCACCTATGTCACTTTCGAAAAGCTCATGACTAATGAAACTGTCTAGAGACTATACCCCAAACAAAATCAGGGGGAGATGCCGACATCAGGGATCCAATGATATGATGCCGACATATTTTGATTCGAAATGTGAAACTGTGTTGTACTCTTTTTCCTTTCGATCGAGATTAGTTTTTCCCACAGGGTTTTGTTACTCGACAAGGTTTTTAGAGAGAATACGACAACAACTACACTTGGCGTATATGCTGAATGTTGAAGACTTGAAGACTGGATATTACTAAACTGCAGCGGAATCAAAGAAATGAACATGATAGCATGTCAAGTGAAACAACTTCCAGCGAGAAGCAAGAGTGTTATTCAGCATGAGCAAACGCGTACTTCTGGACTTATCGCGTTGTACTCTTTTCCCTTCGTCAAGGTTTTTTCCCACTGGGTTTTCCTTGTCAAGGTTTTAGCGAGGAAACATATGCGAGTCTAACTCTGTTCTAAGTATTCTTAATATTGCACCCTTTTTCCTTAGATCGGGTTTTGTCCCATTGGGTTTTCCTGGCGAGGTTTTAATGAGGCAATTGACTTAGACACAACGGTCATCGATGAGCGAGCTACATTTGAAGCTAAAAGAGAAGTCACCTACCACGACCAACTCCAACAAAGAATCTTACCAAGACTCGAGACGTCATACACATTCTCTTTTCAAGGTTTTGTCCCACCGGTTTTTCCTTGTCAAAGTTTTTAGTGAAGCAATACATTTGAAGAACTACATTCGAAGCACTGTATGTGAAGCACTGTGTATAAAATCTTGTAATTGAACCGCACAAGGGGGAGTGTTATAGGGCCTAAGGCCCATGGATGTGCGGTCCATATAACTACTTAGGGTTTTCCCTTTAACTGTATATAAAGGAACCTATGTAATACTTTTGCGGGGTTCTGCCCTAGTAAGATTATCCCTAATCACGTGGTAAATACTTGATAGTCATAGTGAGCCTTAACATACGAAATTTAATAGTCTGCCTTCAATTTTCAAACTAATGTATGTTGGAATTGAAGTTGGTGAAGGAAAGTTTGAATTTAAACTAACCATTCTTCCTTGATTTTTCATTTATCATCTTGACTGTACCACGCCCTTCGGAAGAGACATTGTCAGGGCACTACATTTTTGGTTTATATGGACTTTTGGGCAGTGGCACTGGCAGACACCCAAACGCATCACAAGGTATGATATGTTTTCTTTCTTAGGGCAATTTCTATGGGGTGAACAAACCAGGAATTTGCCCTTTTTGGTGCCACTTTGGGTGGTGCAAACCATCAAAATGGCTTGGCAAACCAATGTTAATCTTGGTTTGCCCAGTGAGGTGTAAGAACAGCCGCTCGGCGCTTCCCACGCCAATGTTGTTAACATAATCTAATTTCATCATTTACATTTGAAAACATGAAAACCGAACCAGAACTCGCACATGAAAACTTTTTCCTTTTTTATAATCTTGATTGGTATTTTTTTTTGTTAATTTAGTGATAATAGAAGACTGGAACTCAAGGGTAATTTAAGTTCACCATTGTTTCTCATTCAACAGTTTCTTAGTGGAGTTAATCACATCTATGTTTGTACGTATCAAGCACATCATATTATCAATATACAAGAATACAATTACACAGGCATCTTTGACAATTTAGAGTAAACACACTTGTCAGATTCATTAATTTTAAAACCACTAGAAGTCATTACATGATCAAATTTATCATGCCACTATTTAGGTGCTTGTTCGAATCATTACACTTTATCATAACCACTCACTACATATAGCTCTTAGGTTGATCCATGTAAATTTCTTTATCTAACCATAGAATGTTGTCTTTACATCCATCTAATGTACCTCTAAGTTGTGAATACCATCAACAACAAGTAACATCCTAATGGAGGTAATTCTAGTTACAAGTGAGTAGGTATTAAAGAAATCTACACTTTCTTTTCATTCGTAGCCTTTAGCTACCGATATATTTCTTCTAGGTTCTACGACTAGTTCAACTTCCTCTAAAGGTAATGACTGACTTGTTGGAGGCAGATCTAGGGGATTATCTAAACATCTATTTCGAGAGTCATGTTTCATGGGAAAAACATTCTCAAAGACGGAGCCACTAGTTCGACTAATTGTCCTTAACAAATTAGACCGCAGGTACCCTCAAATATGAGTGATGTTATACACTAACAACAGAAATTTGTCCAGGATAGAGCTGCCTGATACATCGATTGTCAGCACAACAAACACTATCCATTATCGAACTTAGCAATTGGCTGGAAGGGAAATAAACAATCAAGTGCGCAAACAAAGCGAGAAGAGGGGAAAATAAGACGGGTTGTAGCTGCTTCTGGAGAACTGAAAATGAAAAATCCTTCTTCATTTTATAGTGAAAAATCAGAGGTGAGATCAATGCACCATTAGTGCTGGAGTAATGAATTTTTTTTTTACAGAATTAAGTAAAAATCGTTTAAAATATATTCTGTAATAATGTTGACATAAGTTGCAAAAGTTTATTTTGGTAACAAAAGATATCCTCCCCAAATCAACTGCCCCACATTAAAACATAATTAAATGAATTTATTTTCCTTAAGAAATCAGTAAAACAATTTGAGAAAATGAGATATGGATCTTGGCAGATAACTCCACATGTGCACAAGTCCATGTTCACTAGCGCAAATCTGGCAAGTACAGTTTGCCCGTTCGTGCATGTGCACCTCTAAAAGGTTATTTCATTCACTCATGAAAATGAGCAAGCTCCCTGATGACCCTTAGGTCCCATGATCAAATCCAACCAAGACCAAAGTTATTTTAATTAAAAACTCATTTTCTCCAACAATCCCCTACATGAATGAAATCATGCTAAAATCAGAAAGCGGAAAATACCATTATAGGCAAAGGTATCCATGAGTTCTTGAACCTTTACTTAGTGAGAAATTACCGAAGCTACTTGTTAAGTACAGTGAATGCGATGTATTGAACTGCTAGTGTTTGGTGTAACTTGCGATAGCTACCACGCATGGTATCTTCCTGGTATTGCTAAGTTCGATGTCCTTGTGTCCATTTTGGCCATGGACGTATCCCGTTTCTCAGAATGCTCTAGAGAATCAGCTCATATTCTCATAGGAAGCGGCCCACTTCCACATTCAGATAGTGAATTTCAATCAAGAGTGTTACTGCTACACTCCACTTCAATCTTAAATTGAAACCATGGAACTCTTTAAGACTTCTTAAAAAGTCATCCTTCACTTGCAGTTCACACTATCATACAAACACCATAGAGAGGGACAAAGAATATAATTCTCTTGATAGTGCGTATCTTTCATCACTACAAGTTAGTTGTCTCATTGAACCTTCGTCTTGGGATCTCCAGTCAGTAAGGTTGAGTGTCCCTCATAATGACTTTTAATTAGCGAGCTTAAGTCCCATCCCCCTCGATGCATTACTAACTTTCTCTTTGGACAAACCTTTCGTCAAAGGGTCCGCGATATTCTCCTTTGATTTCACTAAGGCAAAGGAAATAACGCATGTAGAGAATAGTCTCCTTAATGAATTATGTCTTCTACGTATATGTATAGACTTCATACTGTGTTTTCTTATAGCAATCGCAACTCGACTATCACAATGTGTAGATATAGCTGGCACATGCCTATGCCAAAGAGGAATGTCTTCTAAAAAGAAGCTTAGCCACTCGGCTTCCTCTCTTGCTTTATCTTAACGCACTAAACTCCGATTCTCATAGTGGAACGAGTTACCCAAATCTGTTTGGAAGATTTCCAAGAAACATATGCTCCTGCTAGAGTGAATTATATCCACTCGTAGTCTTAGACTCCTCTGAGTCTGCTATTTAGTAATCCGGTTTGCATTACAAAAGTCCCCCAAGGATTATAAAATACCCTTTGTCGCACAAAAGGTCATAATGTACTTAAGTACCTCAACACTCTAATAACCCTGGATTACAAGTATATACCTGCTTAACCTAGTTACAACATAGGCAATGTTTGGTTTCGTACAATTCATCCTATGACTCTTGAGTATTCGAGTTGGTTACCCCCTCACCTCTATTCTTCTTAATTTTATAAGTATAATCATACAGGGTACTAGCAGGTTTATCAGTAAACTGATTATATTTCTTAAGCACATACTTAATACAATGAGATTGACTCAGGATATATCCATTAGAACTCTTCATCCCTAATATTACATCAGCGGGGCCTAAGTCTTTCATGTCAAAGTTCTCATTCAACAGTTTCTTAGTGGAGTTAATCACATCTATGTTTGTACGTATCAAGCACATCATATTATCAATATATAAGAATACAATTACACAGGCATCCTTGACAAGTTTAGAGTAAACACACTTGTCAGATTCATTAATTTTAAAACCACTAGAAGTCATTACATGATCAAATTTATCATTCCACTGTTTAGGTGCTTGTTTGAATCATTTTACACACTTTATCATAACCGCTCACTACATATAGCTCTTAGGTTGATCCATGTAAATTTCTTTATCTAACCATAGAATGTTGTCTTTACATCCATCTGATGTACCTCTAAGTTGTGAATACCATCAACAACAAGTAACATCCTAATGGAGGTAATTCTAGTTACAAGTGAGTAGGTATGAAAGAAATCTACACTTTCTTTTCATTCGTAGCCTTTAGCTACCGATATATTTCTTCTAGGTTCTATGACTAGTTCAACTTCCTCTAAAGGTAATGACTGACTTGTTGAAGGCAGATCTAGGGGATCATCTAAACATTTATTTCGAGAGTTATGTTTCATGGGAAAAACATTCTCAAAGAACTCAATATCCCTAGACTCTACAACCCAATGTCAGAAATCTTAGATTTTACTACCATAAACCTACAAGCACTAATATGCTCAGGATATCCTACGAAAACACAATCGACTATTTTGTGTCCTAACTTAGTTCTCTTAGCAGTAAGGATGGACACCTTCACGAAACACCTCCCACATTTTGAAGTAAGCATAAGATGGTTGTCTACCTCATATGAAGTTTTATATGATCCTTTAAAGGTTACTCTCTTCAAGATATGAAGAATCGAGAGGATGGATTCCCCCCACAAGTTCGCAGATAATCCTGAACTAAGGCATTGATTATCCTTTAAGGGTATGGTTCTTACATTCAGCTACACATTAGATTGTGGTAAATAAGTAACCGTTGATTCATGTATTATGCCATGTTCTAAGCAAAATTCTCTTACAAGATTTTCATACTCACTACCTCATCAGACCTAATGGTTTTAATGGACACACCCAATTGTTTTTCAATTTCTCGTTTGTACATCGTAAAGGTTTTTACGACATTATCCTTCCCTCTAAGCAAATAGACTCTACATTATATAGTACAAACAATTTTATACCATCTCTAGTTTGAACTGACTTCATGTCAACTAGGTCTGACTTAATTAATTCTAAGGGTTTAGAATTTCTCTTGATATTCTTATTGGATTATTTCTTAGCATGCTTAGATTCTACTCAAATTTCACACTTTTGATCTCTATCTAAAGTGAATTTGGGTATGTAGCCTACGCTTGCCAATTTATTCTTTGATTTAAAATTTACATGACCAAGTCTACCATGCCTAACATTAAATGACACACACATGTAAGCAGAAGAATCATTCAATTTCATCTTAGCAAAGTTTATATTAATTAATTATATAGACTCTCTGTCTTATAAAACTTTATTATATAATCTTTATTCTTGGTTACTACAACTTTCCAGATTTTATTACATTAAAAACCCTTATTATCTAAAACAGAACATGAGACGAGATTCTTGTAGATGTCTGAACCATGATGGACTTCATCCAACGTGAGTGAGCTTCAGCTCAATTTTCCCTTTCCTGTAACCTCTGTTGCAGATGAGTTACCCATATAGAGTTTCTCGTCATCCCTATACTCTGATATGAGGTAAATATATTTAATGTTTTCACAGACAAGCTCGGTAGCTCCGGATCTACCCACCAGTCTCTCACATTCTTTACCAAATTGTTCCAAACATCGTGCCATAGAATTCGTATATGTTCTAGTTAACCAATTCAACACTATTCTTACTATTAAGGTTCGTACGTTATCTACCGTGTTTTGCCATATAACTAAAATTTCCAAACACATAACAATTACCTTAATATTTATAATGCTAGATTTAGGTTCTCGAAAAATACCTTTTAGGAAGACCATGTTTACCCCCACATTTGCAAGTCTCACCTTCTCAGTGTTGGAAGTATTTGTATTACGTTATTGTCCTCTCTAGCCTTTGTCACACTACCAAAATGCGCGAGCAGCTGGATCCCATACGCTTTAGCAAATACCACCGTGAACATATATAATTTAGTTATGTCCAGTAAAATTACTGTCACCAAAAGAAAACCAAATTCATAATTTAATTCAAGGAAAAATGGTCTCAACCACATGCATAAATATTAAAGAAAATATTTTTCAAATTTGATCTTCCCTGAATGCTGTGTGCGCCCAATTGGTTCACCACTTGGACCGTCAAATGCCACCAAAAGTTCACAGCACCGGCCCTCTAAGGTTGCGCCCAGAAATTCGAACTCCATGCATATGACATATTTTACGGAGATCTGATAGGGCTCCCTTAAACTTTCCATTATGGTGTCGATAAACAATTTAGTCCTAATGTCGAGAAATTCATGTCGGGATGATATCGACGTAGAAAGATGGCCATGTGCATATAGGTGGAATAAGTAGTACCGTGTTAGAGTTTAACTCTCGGATCAGGATTAAAAGTTGTTATGGAAGAAAAGCTTGTTTGGAGCAGAATTAATCTGCAGAACATGTTATATTCCGAAACTACATACTCCCTCCGTCCAAGTTTACTTAAGATAATAGGGTTTTTTTTTTGTCCAAAATTAGTTGAGACATTTCATATTTTCCCTTAAATTTTCCTTGTTTAACCTTGTATAAAAATCTGAATTTTTGTTTGAGAAATGTGCAAGGTCCAATTATTCACATTTTTAACTCTATATTAACTAAAAAGTAGACAAAAGTAATAATGATTCACCTAAAAAGTAGAAATAAAATATAGTTTAACAAAATTTTAACTAAAATCTATGATTTTAATATTTAGGTGAATTAATAGGATTGGGGGGTATTTGTGGATTTTTTTCTTCTCTTACTAGTTTCTTAATTCCTGTGCAAAACCCTATTATCTCAAGTAAACTTGGACGGAGGGAGTATAAGTCATACCAACAAAAAGTTACATACATAAGTTTAGACTAACA
>JAJJMA010245367.1:0-13154 GCA_023529015.1 Papaver nudicaule
TGAACTTAATTTTTTCTCATTTGATTAGTTGGGTTCATCACATATTTCACTTCTGTCACATAAGTACGGCATTGAAGGATTTTCGTTGATAGGGTAAATGCTATTTTTAGTATGTTTTAGACCACGGCGTAGGATTAATCCTCTATTTTGGAAAAACTATGCTATTTTGGGTATATTTGGAGAGAATATAGATATATATTATCAGTCGTTGTTAGAAGTTGCTATAAAAAACATTGCTTTCCGATGAACTAGCGAGTACTTTGGGTTGCAGATAAATGTTTTCAAAACTTCTTAAAAATGTCGCCGTACATCTCTTTTGATCGAAAATTCACAACTACTCAAGAAGTTTCTGCAGTTTGCCAATTTAGTCCTCCCTGTCATGATTAGGTCATCATCTGTGCATCATTTGAGTTAAGACTGCCATTTTTGTCATTTCCTTAGCAGCATTCTGAAAAGCTACCCAACTAACTCGTTTGGCACTTACCCACAGTACTAACAGAGCAATACTGTCAGGAAGTGTGTTTGTCTTCTTTTACAGATCTTCGGCGAATGGGTCCCAGGAGTAAGAGCAGTAGAGCTCCAGCGGGTAGGCCTCCACAGTACCCCATTATTCCTACACCATTGGTATTTCCTAGTAGTCACAACACCAGAAGCAGAGGATCAGAACCAGTAGGTTTACCGAGCTCTCTCTTGGCGAGTTCATCTCGGCGGTCACCTATACAGCAGCAACTTCATCAAGACGATATCTTAATAGAGGATATCACCCACTTGGAGAACGCAGGGGCAACAGTTGAACCCAGCTTGTTACTACGAAGGGTTGGCAGAGAGGTCGATATGAGTACCCTCGGCGATGCAGTCAATGGCAGCGGAGTAGCTCAGAGAACCGTTAGTGAGTCTTCTAATGTTGTGGGTGTAACTCAGGACGCTAATGCAGGAGGAATCGCAACAGTGAATGTAGTTCCAGGAGCCCTCGGCGGAACACCTAATGTCGTGGCGGAAGCTCCAGCAGTCGTCGTCGAACCAATTATGGCAGCAGATGTTCAGCAGGCCGCCAGTGGTAGAGCGATAGCACCAGGCACCACTTTGGCTCGCCCAGTGGTGGTAGCAGATAGCACAGGATCCACTAATACTACAGAAACCATGCTGAAGCAGATCCTTGAGGCAAATAATCGGCAAACAGCTCAGATGCAGATGCAATTACAGATGGAGACTGTCCTACAGAGCCATAGAGAATTGATGGCAGAGAATAGGAAAATGACACAGAGCAGGAGTCACACATCCCATTCGCACACCACTCACCGTTCAGAAAGGAGCAGGGCCAGCACAATTGAAGTTTCCGATTCATCAACGAAATATGATGAGAGGGGTAGAAGGAAGGACATATTTAGAAGAGATAGCGAAGATTATGATTCGGCAAAGCAAGCCAAGATGGATAGGGGAGTAAGGAAAGAGCTTCGCCGGCTAAAAAGTAAGGTGGCAGCGTTAGGAGGATCCTCGAAGGAGTCAAAATTTAAAATGGCACTCTCCGAGGCAAAGAAAACGCCCTTCAAGGATTGTATTACATATGGGAACGTATGTACAAGGTTCATCATGCCGAAATTCACGTCCACCTTTGATGGAACTGGGGATCCCGCTCAGCACCTGAGAAGTTACAAGCGAGATTTGGCGGCATGGGTAAATTCAGACCCTATAATATGCATGGCATTTCCCGCCGCTCTTAAAGATGAAGCTTTGGCTTGGTTTGATGGGTTGGTCGAAGGAAAAATTGGTTCCTTTAGTAAACTGGAGAGCAAGTTCTTGCGCACATATATTCAGAACAATAGAAGTCGTCCAGGCGTGGAAAGATTGTTTAACATCAAAAAGAAACCATCAGAGACGTACAGAAGTTTAATTCAAAGATGGAGAAAATTGTGCAGTGAAGTAGGCACAGCGGTACCTGACAAAGATAAGATAAGAGCGTTTATTAGCTCCATGGAGACGTCAGACCCAATGTATCAAAGTTTATTCTGGGATGCGCCGAAAGACATGAAAGCTATAAGAATTAAGCAAAATGAATGGATAAATTATGAAGAAATTCAGGCATAAGATCTTCGCTTAAAGAAAGAAAGAGCTAAGCAAATTCACTCAATCAACAGTTAGTCCTTAGAAGAGCAGGAAGAAATAAAAAGAGAATGGCAAAAAGCTGAGCAACAAAGATTGGCAAAGGCTTCTTCCTCGGCGATGGTAGTACCAGAAGCTGTGAAGCAACAACAACAAGTTACCGCTGAACATCATTGGAATTCTCAAAAGCGAGATAATTATGATGGAAGAGATAGACAAGATAATCGAGGAAGAAATGATGGCAGAGGCGGACGTGATAATCGGCGAAATGGGAATGGCGATAGGAGATACAACGACGATAACCGAAAATTCGACAGAGGGAACCAGCAACCCTTCCAGGACGCCACATTGCCAAAGCTGCATATTTCATATACTGATGCATGGGGGCAAATTGAGAATTCAAACTGCAGAGATGATATCCTCTATCCCTATAATAGAGGAAACCCCAGAGTCCCGCCGACTAATACCAATTCTTTTTGTCAGTTCCATTTGTTCCACGGCCATTCAACATAAAATTGTACTGGTGTGCAGCAAGAGGTCCACAGATTTATTCGCTTAGGGAAATTCCAAGAATTTCTTGAGTTGTCGCCTCCACCTCCTGTCATGGTTCAGCCAATTCAAGTTATCCAAGCGCCAAATGTGTTTGAGGTAAAGGTAGAACGTGACTTGTAGGAATTAGATTGCTTCTCCATTGTGCACTCAAAGATTATTAGAGATGAGTTCCACAATAATGTGCTGTCCAGAGTGCATAAGCGAGACAGGTTGGGATTTGCAGTGTCGCCGTCAAGCAAGAGCCACTGATGGACTGGATGAAAGCCTGTGTGGGCTTTTCTGCCGATGAGATACCACCTGAAGGGAGAAACTATAATAATCCTTTGGTACTCACTATTCAAATGGGAAGATTCAAATTACCTAAATTCCTTATCGATCCAGGCAGTTCGGTAGACATTCTTTTTAACTCTGCATATGAGGCAATGAAAGCGAAAGACACAGAAATCCCTTCGCCAACAGTTTCATCGTACAACATTTACGGATTCAATGGGATTGCTTCTAAACTAAAAGGAGAAATCGAGTTCAAGATTGTCACCTATGATGACTTAGCTTTGGATACTACCCTTTGTATTGTAGAAGTTGATTCGCCGTATGCAGCAATCCTTGGGAGACCATGGTTGCACAGCCTGAAAGGAGTACCCTCTACTTATCATCAATGTTTAAGGTTTCCAACACCTAAAGGAGTCGCCGAATATGTGGGAGATCTGGCAGTGACAAAGGCTTGCAATGCGGCGGACATTCAGATGCGTGAAAATAGGAAAGCCAGAATTATTGAAAGGAAGAAACAAGGCAAACAAGCCTTAAAGGAGCAGGAGATTCAAGACTTCATCGCTGACCCATCAAAATACGCGCATTCGGTAAACTCAGTAGAAGATTTAGCGAAACCTGATGGGAAGGCATTATAGCAATTAAAGGAACCATCGCCAATGGGAGAGCCTGAATTACATTTTACGGCGGTGGAACCTACCAGAGATATAAACATCGGTGAAGAGAATGATCCAAAAATGGTGAAGATTGGCACTCTGTTAAATGAAGATGAATCGGCGAAACTACATGCACCACTTAAAGAGTATGTTGATGTCTTCGCTTGGGGAATGAATGAAATGTCAGGCATTGATCCAGCAATAGCATGTCATAAACTAGATATTGACCCAAATATTAGGCCTTTCAAGCAAAGATAAGGAAATTGGCTCCAGCTTACAAAGAAGCAGGGGAAGGGGATATTGATAAGATGAGGGTGTCTGGTATTATAAGGCCAGTGCAATATCCCCACTGGATAGCGAATATGGTGGTGGTTTCAAAGAAGAACAAGGGAGTGCGAATTTGCATTGACTTCAGCGACCTCAACAGAGCATGCCCTAAGAATAGTTTCCCGCTGCCATGTATTGATCAAACAGTAGATGCCACGTCAGGCCATGAGTTATTGTCATTCATGGATGGTTACTCAGGGTATAACCAAATACCTTTGACGGAGGAGGATCAGAAACATACAGCCTTCTTCTCCACTAAAGGATTGTTTTGTTATACTCGAATGCCCTTTGGACTGAAGAACGCCAGCGCCACGTATCAAGAGATGGCCCAAAAAATGTTTGAGAAATGGATTGGCAAAACGATGGAGGTTTATGTTGATGACATGCTAGTAAAGAGCAAAATAAAGCAAACTCATATTCAAGATCTCAGAGAAATATTTGATCACATGTGCATCACCAAATTGAAAATAAACCCGGCAAAATGCGTTTTTGGTGTGACTTCGGGAAAATTCTTAGGGTATGTTGTCACAAAGAATGGAGTAGAAGCCGATCAAGCGAAGATCAAAGCAATCATAGATATGCCATCGCCGGTGACAGTAAAAGATGTTATGCGGCTAAATGGAACATTAGCTTCGCTCAATAGGTTCATTTCGATATTCTCTGATAAATGCAAATTGTTCTTTCAGACATTGAAAAGGGAGAGAAATTTAATTGGACAGAAGCTCATGAAGCTGCCTTCCAAGGTATTAAAAAGTACCTCGCAACTCTTCCAGCGATCCAACCCCCAGAGCATGGCGAAGAACGTTTATCTCGCTGCAACACCATTCGCCATCAGTGCTGTACTTGTAAGAACCAAAGGAGGAGAAACCCATATATATTATATCAGCAAAACATTACAGGGAGCAGAAAAGAATTACACCAAAATTGAGCAACTAATCTTAGCGTTAGTCTTCGCATCTCAGCGGTTGCGTCCATACTTTCATGCTCACTGATGCGTTGTCGAACCGCAACAAATATAATTCAGTTCTTAACCTTCACAATAATTAAGATAATATAATGGTAAGAACAGATTCGATCCACAGAGAGAGATTGGTTGTTATTTATTATCGATTTCATAAGTAACCAGGGGGGATGTTTGTGCAATAAAAGTAAATTAAAATCAAAGAAAATAATTGTAGAAAATAATCAGGAGATGCGAATATTGGTTAAGGATTCATCTTCAATCAAATAACATGCATATGAATAATATTTGGAGTTTTTATTTATTCTCTCATCATCAAAATCCCTAGAATACATCATCGCGAAAATATTCCGGAATTTCCTAATGTCATCACACACCATAACGATGAATGTGTGAATACTACGTAGACAATAACTCAACACATCGAGTAATTGAGTTCAACTCTCTAAGAGCATTAATATCTGTGAAATAGGCTAATCAATGCAATGAACTACCAGGAGCAGTTCATTCAACAAAGGTCATATTCCTACATACAATTCCTAAAAGCTAATCAATGGAATTATACTGTACTACTTGTGAAAAGGTTCATCGACGATTTCGTATCTCAAAACCTAATTCTAGTTGTAGATATGAATATAAACTAATTTAGTTTGCAACTTAAATCAATAAATATCCAATCTTAATGCAATACATCAATCATGCATTCATACGCACAGTAAAATAAGAACGATGATAAAAAGAATAATTATAACTCCAAATTAATCAAGTAGCATGTTTTTTATATCCGACTACATCCCTAACCAATATAAAAGTATTTAGCTACTCATAGCTTTATTGAAATCCATGGGAAATAATAAAGAAAGTATGAAAAAGCATAAAAACCCTAGTTCGCGGCGCCTCGAAAATCGCGCCAAAACTCGTGTCAAAACCCTTCTGAGCTCCTGCGTGAACTCCTGTCGTCCACCCCCAGGCGTCTGTGAACAGTCTCTGTGCGTGAAGTATATATAGACGTCTGAATTAGGTATGGAAACTTATTTGGACCTATATTAAGAAACTGGGCCGGCTTTAAGAAATCGAGCCTGTTTTTCAGGAATTGGGCCTGATTTTAAGGTGCCCCTTAACGCTGCGCTGATGTTGGGAATAACCTGGCTAGTGCTTAACAAAGAAGGGCTGCCCCCAGTAATTCTTCTTTCGCGACACTTTTGAACCTTGTATTCTTCTTGTACTCGAGACCATGAATTCCGAGAGTTGCCAAGTGATGAATTGAGTTGTAATTTGCTTCATTTTATTGAATATGATTTCAAAATACCTGCAAAATAGAAAATGATTAAAATAAACAATGTATGAGGCTTAAGTCGACTAAAGTGTATGATTTAGGTACTCTTGAATAGGTGTTTTGTGCACTTATCACTCACCCTATCGTTGTTCTAACTAAGACTCCTATAGAATTCTGCACAGCTCTCAAAGAGTGGGGCGTATTGCTAAATGGAACACGCAAATTGAACAGTTCGGCGTTCAGTATGAAATACGTACAACGCAGCGATCTCAAGTCATTGCAGACTTCCTCGCCGATTTTCCAATTGAAGAAGAAGAAGAAATAAAAGATATCCCCTTTTCGCTAGACGAGCAAGAAAATGAAATGCCAGAACTATTGAAATGCAGCCCTACGGGATGGGAGGTATATGTTGATGGCTCGTCAAATAAAGAAGGAAAAGGAATAGGAATTGTTTTTACTTCGCCAAAAGGAGCCAGAATAGTACACTCGCTAAGGCTTGAATTCCCGGCGATAAACAATGAGGCAGAATACGAAGCAGTGATACACGCCATGAGGTTACTTATTGAAATGGGTATTAGCGATGTTAGACTGACAAGTGACTCACAGCTGGTGATTCGGCAAATCTCTGGACGTTATCAGGCATCAGATGCTTCTCTGCAGAAGTATCTTAAACTTGCAAGGGAGTATGCCCGGGAGATTCCTGGTATCAAGTTTCGTCACATCTGCAGAAAGGATAATAGGCACGCCGATGCCCTGGATTTTATTTCATCTATGATGACAAATCCTGACATCACTTCAATAGCTATCGAGAGAGTGAGGCAATATTCTGTGGAAGAGCGAGAACAAAGGGAGGTATTGGCAACAGACATAGAAGAATCAGCGGAAACAGACTGGAGGACGCCGATACGATATTATCTGGATCGACTCACTTTGCCGGGGAAGCAAATCTTAGCTCATCAAGTCATTAGCAGGTCGGCGAATTATGAACTTCGGGATGGAATACTGTATCGGAGGTCATTTTCTGGGTCATTGCTGAGGTGTGTATCGAGAGAAGAAGGCAAGAAATTTCTAGAATCAATTCACGAAGGAGACTGTGGAAATCATAGTAGCCAACGAGCTTTAGCTCTGAAAGTAAGAATGTAAGGATACTATTGGCCTTTGAAAAAACGGGGATACCGAGATACACCACCAACTTTTTGTTTTCGTGAACCTAGTTGATTATGGTTGTTTGAACGATCTCACAAATTAATATTCAAACAACAACCTGAGTATAGTTCAGAGAACCGAACCCTAACAAGAACGTAGTTCTTGTAGATCTCAATAGAGATGGATTCACTCAAAGGTTATGAATCAACAAACTTGCAATTACTTCTACTATATAGATCAAAGACAATATAATGCGGAAGGGAAAAGTAATGCAAGACACCAGAATTTTGTTAACGAGGAAACTACAAACCTAGCAGAAAAACCCCGGGACCTCATCCACCCTTAGTATGAATGGTATACAGACGCTAGCCTACTCTTAGACTTCGGACTGGACGGTATCGAGACTGAATTCACCCTACAAGCAATTCAGCTACGAATGTGCTCCTATGTCTCTTGGCTCCCACAGTAGCCTACGTACTTGATTCCCCTAGCTGACGTCCTTTACAGGCCTAGGAGTTGCTCCACTTCCCTTCGTGAAGACTAGCGCTACCCTGCCTCTAACAGGACGCCTAAAAGTATCCAAGTAATTAAACGAGAATACGATTGTGATTTCCTTTAGACTTAAAGTCAAGGTTAATGGAAATCGATATATTGAATAGGGCTTATTGATCTAGCCTAAACAACTTTACCTCCAAACGCGAGACGAACTTAGTATGAAACCTAGTTCGTGATTTGTGTTTGGGAACTTCTAGGGTTTACGATACAAGATCTACCTTACAAAGTTTCTATCAAATCTTGGTCGTGATAAGATTGAAAGAATTAAATCGACCCAAGATACATGATGGAATTTTACTTCCGACCTGTGCTTCACGATCCTCAAGTGAAGTCTTTTCAATAGTCGTAGTCCTAAAAGGACTTCGAGATGACGACCAACCTTTATGCAAGGATACGCAGATGTGTAGAGGATTAAGATTGTATCTTGCAGAAGGTCGTTTATTTATAGTGATCACCAAGGGAGGCTTTGCTTAAAGTTTAAGCAACCTTGAGTAGGGCTCAAGCAAGTTCCGGAACTAGGAAAGTCCATAGCTTGAATACCCATTCTCAATCTTCTAAGAACTTTGGACTAAGCCAAAAGTTAAAGAAGACTCAACCTTGTTCGAAGGTTCGCGACTTCTGGTCCAATGCTTGTTTGGACATCGCTTTGCGACTTCTGGTCCAAATACTTAGTTTGAACATCGCTTGGATTAAGTTGTTGAATTTCATGGGCCAAGACATGACAAGTCCGAGAACTAATTGTGTCTAGACCGAAAACTTCAAGATATGGAAGTTGGAAGTTTTCGCATGGCTTAAGTGAACGCGTACACAGAGCAGTCCTTAGAGTTCAGGAGAATTCAGGAGAATTCTTGAACTTGTATGTACGCGTTCATGAACGCGTTCATACATACTTAGCTCGTTCTCTGAAATCCCAAAGGTGGTATATGTATATGTACGCGTTCATGAACACGTTCACCGTTTGGGGTTGTTTTCAAGACACAACTCAACATACTCTACCTATACAAATTATCACAAGAGTGACAAATGCAAGGGAGAAAATCCTAGAATACCTTCGGATCATATAAACAACATCATAGACTATTGGTATGATAGAAATGGTAAAAACGATACGGAAAGGGAATACATTTCTAACCTTCACCGAGGACGTTATGATTTATCAAGTAGTAACCTTCGGTCTTCGTCTTCATCAGTCTTCGTCTCGATAACCTAAAACTATCCTAGTCCAAGTTGTAGAGTAGACTTATCAAGGATTGTGTTTTTTGTCTCATAAACTTGACAACTGACTTGAGATAGCAACATCAGTGGTTTCAACCGAGCAATGCTCTAACAATCTCCCCCTTTGTCAATTTTAGTGACAAAAACCAATCTTACATATGGATTCAAAAAGTAAAATCTTTTAGCCCTAACCATAATGTACTTGATCTTCTTGTAATCTTCAGCGTCTTCATATAAGAGTGTTCCTGCAAGCGAAGATTCAAGGTAGAGATAACAAACTCAAAGTCGCCACACATCTTGGTTTCTAGAAGGACATAGTCCAACAAGAGTTTGTTATGCAATTGAGTAGTATGTAAACCTTGGTAAGCATATTGCATCGATGCTTCAAGATACTACACAATTTGATATGTTCTCCCCCTTACTCAATACACTAATTTTTTGTTATGCCATGACAAGCACATCGATTTTACTCCCCCTATGAAAATGCCGTAGACAATTGTCGTAGTAGATAGAAAGATTTTACTCCCCCTTACTACAAGATTTCTCCCCCTTTTTGTCATAAAATAGACAAAGAAAAAAAATATAGGAATCCTCATAAAATCGCAATAATCAATGTAGACAAAGGTAAACATACTTGAAACGAGAGATAAAAAGATGCAATTCTCTCGTAGATTCCACAGCCGCACTCCCCAAAAAGATATTACCATGAAGCACAAGTTCAAAAGAACTCTCCCTCGTTTTGTGTCATTCCATAAGGAACAACGCGACTATAGATCATTTAGAATTTGATATGAGTATAACATAGAGATGATAGAGTCTCTTTTACTCATTGGATGAGCTTATGTATAGGAAAAATTAGTAAAACTCAATTTGTTCTCAGGGGATTTTTCAATTTTGAAAAACTCGCATGCTTGAGTAAAAAGCAATAATGTTCCCCAAAATATGTATGATTATTGTTTCTCATAAGAATTTTCCCATTGAATTAAGTTTATTACCAACAACATGATTAGAAATTTTTCTAAGAGCATGTTCTTCTTAGCTTATCCTTCTGATTGTTCCCATGGATCCTGTTCTCGACTCTTGCCGTAGGAGCCAGAGGCAAGGAGAATTTCAGTGGTAGCTTCAGAAGTGTTGATATTCATATCGAGTCATTACATTTTGGACTCATCTTGATATGTAACACCATGAAAGATGGCTCACTGTAAATCAGGAGATGGTGTTTAAAAGACAATTATGACAATCACATTGGATTTTCTGGTCAAAAACCATCAGGACAAACAGTCACATAACTGTCTGAGCGTGGACTCATCTCACTGGAGATCATTGCTCAACAGATTTTGAGATGATTATTATTGTCTTTTATAAAAAAAATGGGTGAATTCGTTCATTTAATAAGATAATAATCAGTGTCATACTAGGAATCCCATTTGATGGAATTTTACTTCCGACCTGTGCTTCACGATCCCCAAGTGAAGTCTTTCAATAGTCGTAGTCCTAAAAAGACTTCGAGATGACGACCAACCTTTATGCAAGGATACACAGATGTGTAGAGGATTGAGATTGTATCTTGCAGAAGGTCATCTATTTATAGTGATCACCAAGGGAGGCTTTGCTTAAAGTTTAAGCAACCTTGAGTAGGGCTCAAGCAAGTTCCGGAACTAGGAAATTCCATAGCTTGAATACCCATTCTCAATCTTCTAAGAACTTTGGACTAAGCCAAAAGTTAAAGAAGACTCAACCTTGTTTGAAGGTTCGCGACTTCTGGTCCAATGCTTGTTTGGACATCGCTTTGCGACTTCTGGCCCAAATACTTAGTTTGAACATCGCTTGGATTAAGTTTTCGAATTCCATGGGCCAAGTCACGACAAGTCCGAGAACTAATCATGTCTAGACTGAATACTTCAAGATATAGAAGTTGGAAGTTTTCGCATGGCTTATATGAACGCGTTCATGAACGTGTTCACAGAACAGTCTTTAGAGTTCAGGAGAATTCAGGAGAATTCTTGAACTTGTATGTAAGCGTTCATGAACGCGTTCATACAGACTTAACTCGTTCTCTGAAATCCCAAAGGTAGCATATGTACGCGTTCATGAACGCGTTCACCGTTGGGGTTGTTTCAAGAGACAACTCAACATACTCTACCTATACAAATTATCACAAGTGTGACAAATGCAAAGGAGAAAATCCTAGAATAACTTCGGATCATATAAACAACATCATAGACGATTGGTATGATAGAAATGGTAAAAACGATACGGAAAGGGAATACCTTTCTAACCTTCAGCGAGGACATTATGATTTATCAAGTAGTAAGCTTCGGCTTCGTCTTCATCAGTCTTCGTCTCGATTACCTAGAACTATCCTAGTCCGAGTTGTAGTGTAGACTTATCAAGGATTGTGTTTTTGTCTCATAAACTTGACAACTGACTTGAGATAACAACATCAGTGGGTTCAACCGATTAATGCTCTAACAGCCTTGGATGAATAGCGATGCTAAAGAATATGCCCGCCGATGTAAAAAATGCCAGCTGTATGGAAGAAGAATCAAGGCGCCAGAAACATCATTAAACTCAGTACTGAGCCCATGGCCTTTCGCCAAGTGGGGTATTGACATTATTGGACCGCTGACTCCAGGCTCAGGGCAGCGGAAATACATCATTGTAGCAACGGATTATTTTACCAAGTGGTGTGAAGCCAAAGCTATCAAGAAGAAGACTGAACAAGAAGTATTCACATTCATCTGGGAAAATATATTTTGCAGGTTCGGAGTACCGGCGAAAATCTGTACTGATAATGGAAAAGAGCTTGTGGGCGATAATATTAGAAGATTACTTGCTACTTGTAGCGTTAAGCTGGGAAAATAAACTCCATTGCACCCACAGAGTAATGGACAAGCGGAAGCTACAAACAAGACTACTGGAATGGGGCTGAAGAAAAGGGTAGAGCCTCACAAGAAAGCATGGTGTGAACATTTACACAATGTTCTATGGTCCTACAGGACCACGATTAGAGAAGCAACAGGAGCATCTCCCTTCCTACTTACCTTCGGCGTTGAGGCAGTGCTTCCCTCTGAGGTAATTTTACCAACAACAAAGCATGAAGTTTGGGAGAAGAACTTAAACACAGACTTGATTCTAGCGAAGCTTGACGATTTAGAAGAACAACGATTGATCGCCCTTACACACATGAAGAATTATCATCGGCGACTTTCTCGCGAATACAATAAACGAGTCATCCCTAGAGAGTATCAACCTGGCGAGCTGGTCTTGCGAGAAATCCCTCCCTCACAGCGAAAAGGATGCAGGAAGTTAGAACCAGTATGGGAAGGCCCATACGTAGTCAAAAGAGTAGCGGGGAGCGGAGCATACGTGTTGATTGATGAGCATGGCGTAGAGCTAGAACATCCTTGGATGCCAAGTTCATCAAAAAGTATTATCCTTGAAGAAATAATGTAAAAATCCGAAGTCTTCGGCGGGCATAATACCCAAGAAATCTTATTAGCTTATGTAAAACAACAGCGAATAAGATCCGGGGACGTAGGTTTGCTATTATGCGTCGAACCCCGTTAACAAGTCATTGTGTCATTTAATTTTTTGCCGGGTACTCTAACCGCGACGATATCCAAAGCCAAATGGCTTCACCAAAATAACAAAGTTAAAAAGCTACAGACCAGAATATGGTATACTGAGGCAAAAATACCAAATATCTTCAGGGCTACAAAGCCATCTATTGAGGCAAAATGCCACATACAAAAACCCTGATCAGGTATTAAGGCCAAGCGCCATCAGTAAAGGCATAATGCCACAAATTAATAAAATCAGCTAGAGCTAAGGGCTCTGACCAAATAATAAAATCAGCTAAAGCTTGCCTGTTTAATTGAGTGAACAACCCCCTTGTATGGTAAGTCCGACCCAGGCTAGCTGTAAGACCAGTCGTGTTACTTGTTGATTTGTAAGTGTTTGGCGAATAAGACCTTACGACGAAAGCCACCATGTAGCATCACTTGGCGAGAGTCAACGTGTAGTTAGCCTACTGGGCGACCCAAAACACCTTATGATAGGATCGCCGACGGGCACAAGTAATAATTGCGGCTAGGGT
>JAJJMA010245368.1:0-13764 GCA_023529015.1 Papaver nudicaule
ATAATGCGGAAAGTAAAAACACACAAGACACCAGAGATTTTTTTAACGAGGAAACTGCCTTGCGGAAAAACCTCGGGACCTCGTCCAGATTGAACACCGCCCAGTACAAACTGACTACAAACACTAGCTTACTATAAGACTTCGGTCTGGGATGTAGCAGAGACCAACTCAAGCCCTCCAAGCGAATTGGCTACTGTCGCCATCCTTACGTCTCTAGATCCCCCACAGATCGTCACGCACTTGATTCCCCCAGCTGACATCCTTTACAGGCCTAGGAGTTGCTTTGACCGATGCCAAAGGCTTGTGTCAGCAATACTGGTTTTTCAACCTAATTGTTGATGTATGGGGTAATTGTCCTCTATCAGTTTACCACACACAAGATGACTTCCTTCGGATTATTAAATCCAGGTCATACGGAAATCTACTTCACAAATCGGGGCTGACACGCAAACCAAGTAAGCAATGCCCAATTCGTATTTACCTCAGATATACACGAAGAATCACTTAAGAAAATTGTATAACTGGAGCTAACTAGGTCTTACAACACCGAGTGCAGCCGTGCGTTGCTACCTTTCCAACCTTGTTGAGTAACGTATCAGTTCTTGAATAGCCGTATATCAGAAGAGACGGACTTTAGAATAAACAAGAACGTGATCAGGTTACCAAGGTTATAGGTTAATCCGATTTCAACCAAAGATGGTTTCAATCTCCTACCTGTGCTTCCCAACTCTCAAGAGAAGTCTTTATAGTCGTAGGGAGTTCCCAGAGGAGCTGCAACCTATAGAGGATGACTATACCACAACAAGCATTCACCGAAGTGAAAAGAGTTTACGCTACCTTCCCTAAGGACCTTCACGTATGCTTGATGCTTGCGGTATTTGTCCATAGACACCTCTATTTATATCACTCAATAAGATAGGTTGCTTTGGAATAAAGCAATCAATTACTTGTCCCACAAGTTAGGGAAACCCTATACTTGACAACCAAGTAATAGAGATTAATCTCAATTGGAATTCTTTTTATCATTATCTGCCAAGTGTTTTGTTAGCTCAAAAACACTTCAAGATAGAAATCCAACAGACCAGAGATAATCGTATCTTATTGACTCATTGAGGATCGTTAGATGGAACACAAAAGAGTTTATGTTTTACACAAGTCCATCTAAGAGATAAAGGAGTTTGGAATTTGACTCAGAGTGAAATTCTAAGAGAATCTTCACTAAATCCGACACTAGCAAGATGACTACCGTTAGGTTCACGTACTGGTACGCAAATAAAATAGCCATCTCGAACTCAGGAGAATTTCCGAGTTTCTGGTACGCAAACCGGTTCGTGAACCGTGCGCCTGTCAGATTTCGTCAAATCTGGATTCCGCTGGAAGTACTGGGATGAGCCAGAACTTAGACGTGTGTACGTCCTCAACTGTGATCCATGGACTCTTTGCTCAAGAGTACTCCTTTAGATTCATCCATATCCAACTAACAGTTTACAAGCAAACCATTGCAATGGACACATGGCACCGAATTTGTCTCATTCATTCTTGTACTCACAGTATTTGTGGTATCAAACACTGGTCATGACATAAGGCCACGTTACACAAGAATACGATCTCAATCGCTATTATCACTACTAAAGTAGTCGACTATATTTCGAAAGAATAGATGAAGTAGAATAGAAGAATATCCATAAAGTCATAACTCCTACTAACCTTTTGTCGATGAAGAATAATTGATGTCTTTTTTGTCTTCATAGTCTTCGTCTTCAAGGTCTCTACTACTTTGTCTATATCCCAATTCCGAAATCTAAACTCTAGTAGGCTAAATCAAAAATTGAGTTTTGACACCTAAAACTGACAACTAGCTTAACATACCAACGCTAGTGGGTTTGACCGGACAATGCCCTAACAGTCTTCCACAGTACGAGTCATCACCAGTGCGATTCTTCCTCAATTAGTCTGAGGCCTCCCCAACACGACACCAACTGCAACATGTTCGTAAAAAGGATCGAGATTTGCAAGGATCCTTATCTGATTATCGAGCACCTCCACATCGTCTAGAGGTCTTAATTCTCACAGTACTGGGGACTTGAAAGATCTATATATCCAAATAACTTACACCGAAAAAGCTTAGGATAAGACTTAGTACATTATCATGCATTACCTCAAGCCCTCACAATACAGAAAGAGACGCATGAATGAGAACATTAAAGAAGATAAATTATCTATCAAATTTCACAGAGTACTATTAGACATCATGGAGAACGATATCACATAATATTATTCATAAGTGTCACCACCAGCAAATCTAAGGGACCTGATATATACTCCATGCAACATTCTATGCAGTCGGTAAGCGTCCAATAAGCTGGGGACTTGGTCTAACCAGCATGGTCAAGTCTTCCTCATCGAATCACCGTAAAAGCCATGAAGTACTTCTGCAAGTGAACGATGGAGTCTCCAATTAGGAGAATGACATGTACTGCGATATACAAATTTTTCATAGTAACATCAATCAAGGAACTAGAGACGTTGACCGTCTCTCGTCAGGAGACTCTCAGCTACATATGTTATCACTCGCATTCTTGAATTTCACAAGATCGGCATCAACATCAGAACCGAGCTTTGTTTTAGTTTCAATCTCAAAGGATTAGACGTCTCCTTCAGCTTCTCTCATTGGGCAAACGCCTACAAAACTGTACCACCAGTAGAAGAAATAGAAATACTTATTCAAACAAGATAAGAAACGAAGCTAATACATAGCTCATTGGCCACAGTCGGAAGAATGTATAATATAAGATAAGAAACGACGGTAATACATAGCTCAATGGCCACAGTCGGAAGAATGTATAATATATATATATATATATATATATATATATTACCATTTTATTAAAGGACATTGCCAGTTGGAGGAACTTACGTAATCATTCTTTGAAGCTCATATGTATAGTTCTGCCAACCTTCATCTACAACAAAGAATTAGTTGATCTAAAACATCTACAACATTATTGGGGAAAATAATTACTCTACATCGAATGTTAGAATACTCACTCAACTTTTTCTTGGGGACTGATACTTGAAAGGGACAAATCCGAGCCTTACTATCATGTCCAAATTTATATCCAGGAGGAGTGTCGCGTCAACTCTATGTATATTACAACACTAGGGAGAACATCCAAAACCTTTCTTCAAGCTTGGTTCCGGACATGAGAATATATGATCAAGATTACGTATATACAGTTGAAGTTCAGTTTCTCCACCTCGAATCAACATCAATGCTTAAGCCTCGTGAGCATAATTCAATAATAAATCCCTCTGTACCTGATACTCTCACCGACGCTGCGACAAACTCACTCTCTGGACTACAACATCTACATTGAGGATATACATTACATGTTTTTTACATATCCAAGGCTGGGGACTAATGTCAAATATCTTGGATGTGATAAGTGTTCTCTGCATAGGGGAAGATCTCCACTGAAGACCGAGTACTTGACAATAGAAAATGCGACAAAGAAGATTCGACAAACCTGGTTCAAGTGCACTCATCAAACTACCGCGAGCATGTCACAACCTAGCAAGGGAGTCACAATACCAGGATCATCATAAATATATCTTGTATGAGACGATGACATCTCCAATACTGGCTATGCGCGTCCACTTCTGAGTTCCAACAAGAACACGCCCACCCCAGTGCAGGCTAAATACGCCTACTTCCAGTACTAGTTGAAGATGCTCACCTTTGATACCATCTAATGTGCCTACCTCGTACCAGCTCAGAAGCCTACTTGCAAATCCGCTTGGCCTAGTTGATTTGTCTGTCATCTATCCTGATGTTCACGTCCCATAGCAACTCTTCAACTTCAGCCAACGTCAGCATCACTAGAGAAATATACAATTTCAAAGCATATTTACTTCAATGATATACGGGAATACCAAAGTCTACAACTCTTAACATATATTGCTCCCCATCTTTGAGCGGGTTTCGTCTGACATTATTCTCATAGGAGACACGCTAACGAGAATACATCTAGTAGCCCTCTGAGAGTCCTCCCATCACTAGGTCATGACGCGAAGATTCCTGCATCTTAAGATAGAAACGGATATATATATCGAAGTGTTCAAAATATATACTCAACAAGCAATAAGGTATTTTTCCTCATTGAGTAGGGGACTTAATGTAGATGGTGGGTTTTGAACACATTTAAATGTGAGACTCACGTGCTAGCTACACGAGTCATTTGGGGAAGATGTCAAGTTATATATGTCTCATTAAGGGATTCAAGCAGGCTCTGGAGGTTACCAAAGACGTGGCCACACCCTCAAGACTTGCAGATTGTTAAACACGGCCGTGCCCTCAAGGTTCATACATTCCAGAGATGTGCTCTTCGTCTCCCAAGACGTGCTCGTCTTCCGTGACGTCTTCGTCTCCCAAGACGTGCTCATTTCCCGTGACGTCTTCGTCTCCCAAGACGTGCTCGTTTCCTGTGACGTCTTTGTCTCCCAAGACGTGCTCGTTTCCTGTGACGTCTTCGTCTCCCAAGACGTGCTCACCTCCTGTGACGTCTTCACCTCCAGAGACTCCTTCGCTTCCTGAGACGTCTTCGCTTCCAGAGACATGCCTGCCTCCAGAAGCGTGCTCGTCTCCTGAGACGTGTACTTCCTGACTCAACTTCACCAATCTTTTACCATGACTAGCTGAGCTCTCCTCGATCCCTAGTCGCACTCATGACTAGCTGAGCTCTCCTCGATACCTAGTCGCATTCATGACTAGCTCAGCTCTCCTCGAGCCCTAGTCGCACACATGACTAGCTGAGCTCTCCTCGAGTCCTAGTCGCACTCATGACTAGACGATCTCTCCTCGAGCTCTAGTCGCAACCATGACTAGTTGAGCTCTCCTCGAGCCCTAGTCGCAACCATGACTAGCTGAGCTCTCCTCGAGCCCTGGTCGCATGACTAGTTGTGCTCTCCTCGAGCCCTGGTCTCATGGATAGATGTGCTCTCATCGAGCCCTGGTCGCTTATTGTGAGTCCTGACCGCTTCTTGGCAGATAACTCACTGACTAGCTGTTGCTTCCTTAGAGCCCTAACCGCTTGTTGGTTGGCTGATGCTCGGCTATAAGCCCTAGTCATCAGTGGCACTGATCCCCCACTATAGTCCTGACCGCTTGTTGGCAGACAATATTCACTTGTTGGCCACACGTGAATATCATACTGGATAGATGAGCTTATCTTCATCAACAAGTCCGCACACGTGACATACTTCTAGGATTTACGAGAACAAACAGTAATATCCCTACTTAAGCGTATCCACAAGATTTGTAGCTGGAGAAGACTAATCCTTCGACGAATCTAGCTAAAGTCTTCCTCGATAACCGCTCTACATGGTTTATCCCAAATACGTATCAACAAAGCATACCTTATCAAGACTAGTTTCAACTTATCTCTTCCGTGAGAATAGTTAGTCAAGGGTACGACTCCTCAAGTCGCAGTCAACTACTAAGGCTTGGTCGTCTCTTCTTCTCCTCAAGTCTCATCCAAATGGGCACCATTCTAGCATCTTAGTTAAACTTAACAACTACACGAAAGACAATTAAGTCGCATGGGGGGATACAAATTAGGGTTTTAGTTTGGCAGCCTACGGCAAAGGAAAGAAGAATTAGTATTAGGAAACGTGGTTTTTATCAAGGAAAGTTGGTAGAATTCGTGGTCTTTCTCAGCTCAACAGAATGACTATATCCCCGCATATTCCAGATAGCCTCCTAATCCTTTACGCTAATTGCGGATCAAGTGTAACTTCGCCTCTATAAATAGCTACCTCTATTCTCACTTTCAACAAAACAATAAATAGCTCTCGACAACTCTCTCGGAGAAATAGCCTTCTTCCTAAAGTGAATAGCAGAAACTATACAGAGTTCGACCAAACACCACCAATCTGTAACTCAAACTCCATTTGATTACACTTGATCAACTTCTTCTCCTTCGTTTCCCTCCCTTAAACCAACCCTAATTTTTCTCTTGCGACTGAAGCACTGCTGGAACGGTCAGTGTGCCTGATTTAGGCTAGCAGTGTTCGAAATTGACCTTTCGTACTCACATCAAACATCTCACACACACACACATCAATACTCTATTCATTTACCGTTTTAACCCTTTATTGTTTTTTACGTTAAAACAACAAGATAAGAGGCAATGATGTTTAGTTCTAGGTAACCCTATTCTGGCTCTCTTTCCGGCAGTTGCAAAGATGCAAGGACTTCCTTACATAGGGCTGAGCGACGAATGGGTACCCGCTGGATTTATCCGATCCGACCCGCACTTTGGTGGATGGATATTCGATCCGCCATTTGGTGGATTGGACACTGGTTGTTCGCGATTTTGGTGGACTAGACACGGGTCAATCCGCCAAATCCGTTGGGTACCCGACCTTAAGGGTAATCTAGGGATTATACCATATATATATGGGATATTATAGGAAAGTTCATTTTTATATATAATGTGTACGATTAAGCCTCGGGAGATAACAGTAAAGAAGTAGTCGATATTAGGGATTCAAGAGAAGCAGAAATTAGGTTTTTCTCGTCTGTGTGTTTGGGAGATTAGACGGCAGAACATATTGGGGGTTTCTCTCTGTATTTGGAAGATTAGAGTGAAGAAATAGCGGTAAGTCGTCTTTTCATCACCAATTTTACATCGATTCAACATCACCTTTGAAGATGGGATATTTGCTGCTTGTTCTGGCTCCATGATTTATTTTTTTAATTAATTTATTTATTTTTTATTTTTTTTGCAAACTTAAACAAAATCCGCAGATTACCCGCATCTGATCCGCTCACCCGCCCCACCCGCTGAACCCGAATCCGCCGGGTGATGAACTGCACACGGGTGCAATTTTCCGCCATTTGGACGGACTGGACACGGGCGGTACCAAATCCACCAAAAACATCAGTTGCTCATCCCTATCCTTACATGTACTAAGTATGGGCCCAAGCTAATACCATTTTCTTATGGGCCCAAGCCTAGTGTAGAAAAATTATTATTAAGCCCAAGTCCCTTCCAGACGTAAATCCAAGTTCCAACTTGTTATTTCCCCTTCTGTATAGCTTTTGTGGTCAAATATCATCCCCTTAACGGGAATATAACTTCTCTTTAGTTCAGACAGGACTAAAGGTTTCGAGGGAAAACTAAGAAGATTGAAGATGAACTATAAACTCCAGATATTTGGAGCCCACGAGTGAGAAGATCATTGCTCTCTATAACATCCAACACAGTTATGTTGATATGCACATTTTCGTAACGCCCAGGCAGCATATTTTCATAACTTCTAGTAACCGAAATAAAAAGTTAGGGATATCATTAGTCTCATGGCCAAAGAGCAACCTTCAAATATAACAAGCTATCTCCAGACATGCCAAGACAAAATTACAAAAGCCAGAAACTTACTCCATGACCTCATGTTTTCACAATAGCTCCAGAGAGTGTCGACAGTACTGTTTGCTTGTGTTTTTGTTTGAAAACTGCTTTGAAATGGCATTGGTCTTGAACAACACCAAAAGAGCTATCATCGACGCATCTGTTTTTCTTCCTTGACCTCAAAAGAAGTAAGGAAATTTGCTAACCTCCATCTAAAACTAAAAGTGAACAAGTAAAACTGCAAATCTCAAATGCACATGTTTGTATATCCCAAAACACACAAATTCATACTCACAGTTAGCATGGTGATCTATACTCACAATTCGCATGTTCTTTGAAGCATGCACATGTTTATATTGTTCATATTTCCTTACCATTGGATCCCAAACAGAGCAAACAAGCTTAATTGTAGCTCCAAATACAAAGGGGTACACATCAAGAATGATTTAAAACACATTTTCTTATGAAAGGGAAACAAATTAAATTTTTCAAGGGCAGCTTGGGAGATTAAATTACATTACATACCCTCCGTATTTTAGTACAAGTAAAAGAAAAATGTAATTGGACAAAAGATAGTTACACATATTCAAGTTTAGGGCTTAGTTTGTTAAACCAGCTGCTAATTTTGCTCTCAGATCTTTTCGAAGGATCTTGCCTGACGGTGCCTTTGGTATAGTCTCGGGGAAGAAGACTTTGTGTATTCTCTTGTAAAACACTACCTGCAAAAAACAAAAAAAAAAATCAAGGGTGTAAAAGGAGTGTAAGAATAAAGCCGTACACAACTTTTTCTAAAATTACTGGAAACTAAAAAGTCTAGGTTGAAAAGTTACCTGGTCAGAGATGTACTTCTTGATTTCTTGCTCTGTAATTTGAGAACCATTTGATCTAATCACAAATGCAACTGGAAATTCACCCACTGCCTCATCTTTCATTCTGAATTATTGACATAAATATGACCAGAATCAGTTTCTGACATTTCTAATCCAGTTTTTAATTATATATAGTCAAGTTACATAATGCATGAGATACTCACGATACTACTGCTGCATCATTTATGTTGGGGTGTGCAACAAGCATTGCTTCGAGTTCAGCCGGAGCAACTTGGAATCCTTTGTATTTGATCAATTCTTTAAGACGATCAACGATGAATATTTCTTCGTCGTCATCAATGTACCCGATGTCACCAGTGTGTAACCAACCATCTTTGTCTATTGTAATCTTCGTTGCCTCTGGATCGTTGAGATATCCTGATGATTGATGTTCGAATAATGTGTTAAGCACGATAGGTTGGTAGGTGTACAAAAGCAACTCTTTTTCTTGATTAAAGTACGTAGCACCAAGAAACTTTTTTCCATAGAAGTTTGGTTGGTCACAGTTTATTGACTAATGAAAATAAGGTTTGGAGCAAGGAAAAATTCAAAAGTGGGGTTTACCAACCACAGCCAGCACATCTGCCGGCCATTGTTGATTGATAGAGACCTTATAATTTCCTATTGTTAGTGTTAAGAAAAAAGGATTAAACACTCTAATTAGCATGTACCTGATCTATATAATAGGTAATTGCTTATTCAGCTTGGTAAGTGGATCTCATGACATGGTTAGAATGACACACATTGTCGCGTCGTTATCTTTATAACTTTCAAACCACAAAGAATTACTTTTTGGCTATTTGAATCAACACAATGATGTGTGGGTATCATCATACTCAACGAGCATATATACTAATAGCTTGTTTGGATAACAGCTCAGAAGTTATTTTTTGATTTCTGGAAGTAAAAAAGTCAGAAGTTAATTTGACAACACAATTTCATAATGACAACAAAACATTTTTGCTTCTGATTTCTGGGATCGACTTCTGCTTTTCCAGAATCAGAAGTGCTTCTGTATCCAAACAGGTCCTAAGTCAACTAAGGCAGCCTCATCATTATCCCAAAGAAACTAAGACCTGTAATAATAATATTGTTGGTGAGCCTCCCAAGATAAAATGGGTTGGGGTGTGTTTATAGGTTTCCTCCTATCAAGTTACTGTTTTTTTGTTAGAATTTTAATTTGATTGCTGAGACTTTGAAAGCACTCAGTTTTAGGTCACCTACCCATGTTGAGAAAGCTAAGAAAAGAGTCAACAGAAAGCATGATCCTGTGTTTCAGGAAGACAGTTATTTAAGCTGCAAGCAAGTTCTAAGCTAAGCTGTGTAATACACGAAACAACGTACCTTTCATGATTTGATCACCCCTGATACAAATTTCACCACTTTGATGTCGTGGAAGAGATAAACCCGTCTCAGGATCGACAATCTTCATCTCAGCATTTCTAACAACGGTTCCACATGATCCTGATTTTACTTCGGAAGGCTCTTTTGCGAATGCCAAACACATGGATAAAACGGGTCCAGCTTCAGTCATCCCGTATCCCTGTTTCATTCATAATTTTCACATATCAGCCCTGATTAAATTCAGACAGTGTGTGCTGCAAACCAAATAAGGCATAGTTTCATCTGACATGGTCCATACCTGGCCAAGCTTGGCATTTGGAAGTTTTGCTCTAACAGTATCTTCAAGTTCTTTACCCATGGGGGCGGCACCTGACATAACGGTACGTATCGATGACAGATCATAATTGTCCACGGCGGGGCTTTTAGCAATGGCCAAAACAATTGGAGGTACAAATGGCGCAATTGTCACCTTGTACTTTTGTACTAATTCCATCAATGAAATGATCTCGAATTTCTGCATGATGAGAATCGCTGCCCCAGCTCGTAACCCACATAGAAGTACCGAGTTAAGTGAATATATGTGAAATAATGGTAGCACACACATTATAACATCTTCACTGTGGAAATACAAATTTGGGTTCTCGCCATCAACTTGTTGAGCCACACTAGTTATCAAACCTTTGTGTGTTAACATAACTCCTTTAGGCAAACCGGTGGTACCAGATGAATAAGGCAAAGCAACGACATCATCCGAGTTGATGTTGACTTCTGGTAACTCGGTTTCGTCACACTGAGTCAACTCAGAGAAGTGTAAACAACCCTCTGGTGGGGTGTCAATACACACAACTTTGATAATTTCATCGTCATTTTTGTTGTGGGTGGCGATCAAATCTTTGAGTTTCTCAACGTAGCAAGCTTGGGTGATGATAAGTTTTGTTCTTGAAGCTTTAGCTTGTTTGGCAATCTCGTTAGCGGTATAGAACGGGTTCGCCGTAGTCGTAGTTGCACCACGATAAGAAGCACCGAGGAAAGCGAACGCGAACTCAGGACAATTTGGCAACAACAGCATAATAACATCACCTTGTTTGATGCCAACTTTGTTAAGACCCGCTGCAACTTTTCGCGAAATACGTTCAACGTCATAATATGAATGAATTTCACCGGTAGACCCATTTATCAAACAAGGCCTGTCTCCGAATTTCGATATGTTCTCGAAACAATAGGAATGTAGAGGCAAATGGTTTGGGATGTAAATATCCGGCAACTTTGATCTATATATAATCTCATCATTTTGCTTCTCTTTTGTTTCGGTTTGAGTAGTAATTGTCTCCATTAATGAGATCAGAAAATGAAGAATATTAGAAGTAGAAATGAGTTGGTTGGTATTGGGAGAGAGACCTGATTAGTTGTTTTGAGTTTGGTTGGAGAAGAGGATGAAGCTAATATACTAGAGTGGACAAGGGCAAGAAGGGAAGGTGAGGAAAGAGGACCTGATTGGGATTTCAAAATTTATGATGGGTGAAATGGAGAATCATTTGTGGAAGGAAAATTACGCGAAAGGGATTTTGGGGGTTGGTGAGAGGTCAAACATTGACGACTTCAAACATTTTCCATGTTTGCTATTTCAAAAATGATGGAATGCACTCTAAGTGCATTCCATCGGGGCGTGCATCGCTCAATTGGGCCCTCCCCCTCCTGTTCTTGGTGATTGGTGATTGGGGCACATTTTCCTGCCCCATTCTCCCATTTTCCTGACCCATTCTTACCTAACAAATATGATGTAAGGCCCAGCTTTACCTACTACGCAGTCCACCAGCCCACCGGGGATCTATCTTGGTAGTTGCGAGGGTACTTTCGTCCATCAAGATTAGTTTCTCTCTCTTTATCACAGTTTGACAAATTGAAAAGATAGGTCCAACCATAATTGACTGCTACCCTCGTTCCAGTGCGTAGCACTCAGATTCAATATTCACGCGCAATAATATTGCATGATAGGGACAAGTACTGTTAAGCAAGTGAACTATAGTATGTGAGAAAGTGTCTTTTCAACCCATTCCACGTTTGTCCTTTGTTGTTCTGTTTCGGATGGCTGCTCAGTACTTCATTTCCAAGTAGGAGGGAAAACAATTCTAAATCTCCAATGGCACAACATACGACCAAGCGGCAAGCACGTCATAATACCTTACTTATTGTATTTTATTGTGCCTAGCTAATCGGCACAGTGACGCAACACAACATGTGGCACAAATTAGCACGCGACAGACTACAACACGCAACGCAACGCAATATAACACAACACATCACAACATGTATAAGGCCGGTTCCTATGGGACACTTAAAACCAATTTTTTGGCTATTTTGGCCGGCTATGGACGTTGCAAACCAGTGTTTTGACGTTGCAAAGTTGCAAATTTGCAACTTTGCAATGCCGTATGGAAATAGTGTCGTCGATGGAAATTCCATCGACAGACAGAAATTCTGTCGACCTCGATGGAATTTCCATCGTCGGTATTAATTCCATCGCTTAGATGTACGGCTCAGATTTGAGTTTGGCTATATATACCCTCATTTGTATGCCTTTCAAAACACACCTTTGCAACAACAATTGTAGTAGTTTTCTCTTATCTACCACAATTGCGCACTCAGCTATCTATTTGTTTGCGGACACGCCCTCAACTGTTCACACCTTTTATATGGCAAGGGGAAAAGCAAAAAGCAAGGGGAAACAAGTTTCAACTCAATCTACTCAGTACGATCCTGAAGTATACGATGATGATAGTCAAGAAATGGGAGAAGGAAAGACTGGCAGGGGGTCTCGTGGGCAATCATTTACCGTATCGGAGGACATGATCATATGTTCTAATTATGTTCGCTTTACCTCAAATCCGATTGCCGGTGTGCACCAAGATAAGGCAACACTCTGGGGGAGCATCTATGACCAGTTTGAGCAGGAGACAATGAATGTCACTTGCCGGACAGAAGTTTCTTTGTGCAACCACTTCGTGACCATCAACGCACAGGTGCAACTCTTTGTTGCCGCCATTGTGCAGGCTGAACGTCGAAGACAAAGTGGAGAGGGAGACACGGACGTCGAACGGAGGTGTCGCGAGGCCTGGAAGAGAGAGCACGGGAAACCATTTGCCTACGAGGAGTGTTACCATATCTTGAAAGTGCTGCCTAAGTATGACCCACAGATGCTTCTCAAGCTGAAGTCGGTTCCTAAAGCTTCACCTTACAATCATGGTTCGCCAAATTCCCAGGGGTCTCCATCCTCGCCCTTTGCGTCCCAATTTCCCACACAGATGGGGTCACAAGGTGCGGGAGGCAGTGGTGGCAGTGGAGGCAGTGGTGGCAGTGGAGGAGGTATGACAACTGAGAAGGCTTCTGCAAATGCATTGAAGTTCCAGATGTTGTGTGGTAGGAACCAGGCCAAGCAGCAACGACAAGCAAAGGCTGATGCTGCTGTTGAGGGGAAAGGCTTCAACATGGATACCTACACTGCCCACCTCAAGGAAACTTCCAAGGAACAATCGGCTGAACGCAGGGTTCTAAACGGTGAACTAAAAAAAAGTCGCCTCTCTCAGGAGAAGTATGTGCATAACCATGATAAGCATAAAATCATGAATGCCAATACCTCTAACATGAATGATGAACAACTGTACATTTGGAAGATGGACTTCGAGCGGATCAAACGGCAGATGGAGGCTGAACGGCAGGCTGAACGGCTTGCCGCTCTTGAGTCTGACGTTGAAGGAGCAGCACCTATCCCATCCGTCAATGCCGATAATGCATCTGACGTTGAAGCGGATGAGGTCAGTCCTTGGGCGGACGAGTAGCATCTCCATCATCATTATCATTCACGGGGTGTGGGCGGTCGTATCGGTAAGGGTATCAGCATCATCATCATCAGTGGCAGCAAGTGTGTATCATCATCTGTAGTATCATCATCATCATCATCATCAATCATCAAGTATCATCATCATCATCAATGGCAGCAAGTGTGTATCATCATCATCAATGGCAGCAGCAAGTGTGTATCATCATCAGTAGTATCAACATCATCATCAATCATCAAGTATCATCATCATCATCATCATCAATGGCAGCAGCAATGTGTATCATCATCATCATCAATGGCAGCA
>JAJJMA010245378.1:0-12686 GCA_023529015.1 Papaver nudicaule
CTGGTTAGGAAGTTTTTTAGGTTTAGGTAGATAAGGTTTATATATATCACATAAATTCTCAATATTGACCTTAGTTTATCTGTATATTTCTCTTACTGTCCTTGGGTATGGGTAAATCCGCGGATTTAAAATTGCGGATTTGAGAATCCCACCCATTGTCTGGCCCATAGAGCTTGAGGATTGGGTGTCACCCGCAATTTTGCGGACGGGTGCGGGTGAAATCCGCGGATCCGGACATTTTGCTCAGCCCTAGTTAACAGTCTTGAAGTCATCCTTCTGCCACATTAATGGAAAGCTGATCGATGCCACACTTTGTAACAAGGATCTAACCAGTAAAGATGCTGCCAGTCATTCATTGTACACTGATTTCAAACACACTTCGATGAAGTATTCTGCTAACCCAGACAAAATTTTCCGGAGAAATTCCAAATGAATAAAGAACCATGTTGCAAATAAATAAAAGAATGAATGTTTGGTTACACAAACAAAGAGGTGTTTAACGAATTTTAGTCAAAACAAGAGAGTTCGCTAATGATGATATTATTTTTTTATGAAGGTTGGACAATATATTATTAATTAAGGGTTTAGAATACAAGACTTTACGGACCTCGGTTTAGGGATCACATTATTGTCATTAAACTACATTTGATTAAAGAAATGCGGATTGACTGAGTCACAAATAAAAATGGATTGTTCATAAGGATTTCATATCTATCGTCGAACCACCTCATTCGCAAGCTCATTTGTCGTCTGATTAGCTTCTCTGTAGGTGTGTGTTATCTTGAGTTCCGGAATATGCTGCAGGAGAGATAAAACATCATGTATCATTCCTAACAGGTACCATGGTGCACATTGTGGATAATTTTGTAAGATTTGCAACATGGATTCGGAATCCGCTTCCATCCAAACCTTGACCCGTTGGTGTTGAGAAGTCATTCTTGATGCAAGAAGAAGACCCCATGTTTCATCCACCAACGATGTGTTATCTCCCACTGATGTTGTCATTGCCTGAATAAGAATCCCATCAGAGTTGCGGCTAATAACACCAGCTCAATCCGTTTCTGGGTTCCCTTTTGAGGCTCCATCCATATTGATTTTAATCCAATTCTGTTGTGGAGAAGCCCAAGCCACTATAATGTTTGTCGTTGTGTAAGGATTTGCAGAGATCATAAGTTGTGGAGGGGAGTCTGGAAAAAACGAAATGACATGATTAGTAGCCAACTCATATTCCCGCCCGCCACATCACCAAAATTAATTGGAAAAGTTGTCTGGTAGATATTTCTTTGCGCTTGTATAATCTTGCGTTTCTGGTAAGTCAAAGATGCCATGTCGTATGTATGAGCACACATTGCAATCTGTCAGGTAAATAGAGTTTAAGAAGAGCGCACAGACAATATTCGGTTTATTGAGATGTCCACTGTTAGGGGTTTCTCGTAAGACAACAAATGTGACCAAATCATTGTCCAGACTTGTGTTGAATGCATAGTGTTGATACTAATTTTCACATAGCATACGTCAATGAGATCTACCTAGGTAGATTTGATACTCAACAAGCTCTTCGTGCTACGTTAGCTAGGATACCCTCGTGGGTAGGACAACTGAACTAACAAATCATAAAGTTGAAAACAAATAACTAAGTTAACATGGGTACCGTAATTTACAGAGGTAACTAAGTTACCAGAGATACCTAAGTTAATAGAGATGGATTTGTTAACATAGATAGCCTAGTTACAAGATACAACTAAGTTGAGAATATATAAGAAAGTTAAAGAAGATTACTGAGCTATAACAAATAAGTGAATAAAAGAAAATGAATCTTAAAAGAACGATAAAGGACATGAGATATTAAGTTTAAGGTGGATTGGTACTTCGTTCATATCTACACCAAGGGATACTCATGGATACCTCTATTAGTGATCTTGGTTACAAAGTAATACTAGAACTCAATTAAGAAGAACTGGAGTTCTGAAAGTGAGTTGAGAAAAAGATGAGAGAGGCCTTTATCTTTAGTTTCAGCGGACCAGCCTCACTCTAAATCTATAATTCCTTCCTTATATAAGGAAGTGTTACATAAATATTACCATTTTGCCCTTATCTTAAAAACTAAGCATCCTTGGTTCTATTGTAGTGTTAGTCGTTCTAGCATAATAAGTTGCTTCGTGCCATGTGTCGTCTTAGCAATCCTTGCTTAATAACTAAGCATCCTTGATGTTTATTCAGACCAATCCCTTTACTCTACTTTATCCCCGAGGATGCTCTTTGCTATCCTGGGGAGTTTCGATCTTATGATGCCTTTGGGACTGATCATCAAACCTTGATCCTTGCTTCCCGTGACCAATCTTTGCTCGACACATCCATTGGGGGGTTGTTTTCCTTCGTACAGCTGTGTTGTTGGCCTCTGATAGGCTTTGCCTTTTCTGTCTGGTGCAAGTTTGTCAGGTGTATCGTGTTGCATCATACTAAGTTGCCCCATCCATGTGTTGATGTAGTATTCTTTGCTTAATAACTCAGGAGCCTTAGTGATTTTCCGGTGTGTGTCGTGGAAGCATACTAAATTCCTCCACCTTTGATCTCGCGCCATATGGATGGTGGATTTTTGGTATTAACAGTTTGCCCATTTTCTTGAGGATAGTCTGACGGACGATCCTTAAGAAAAATAATATTTTTGCGATGCTTCTTGCGTCCCTTGGGTTGTTGGTTAGATTTATTCATAAAGTAATGTACTTTCTTTCGAGGACTTCACTTGGTAGTGGGTGGTGTGGATCGTCTAGGTAGTTATGCTTCATGACCTTACGACATTAAGCCTTGATGGTTGTGCTAGCTTTGTGTAGATACCGTACTTCGTCTTGATAACTATACTTCGTGAACATATCATGCTTCGTGTTGGGGGTTGTGCCAGGTTCGGGTAGCGATCTTTTCCACCTCCTTGACAATTATACTTCGTGATCATATCATGCTCCGTCTTGTGGGATGAGCTAACTTCGTGTGAATTACTATACTTCGTTTTGATAAGCATACTTCGTTATTGTACCACGCTTCTTCTTTTGTTGCCAAATGGTTATCCAAGTATTTTTCAGCCTTCTATTTAATCTAGGTATTTCAACCTTCTATTTAATATAGGTATTTCAACCTTCTATTTATGTTTAATCTAGGTATTTCAACCTTCTCTTTCTGTTTAATCTAGGTACTCGACCTTCTCTTTCTGTTTAATCTAGGTATTTCGACCTTCTGTTTCTGTTTAATCTAGGTATTTCGACCTTCAGTTACCTTTTAAATCTATGTATTTCGACCCTAAGTTACTGTTTAATCTAGGTATTTCGACCTTTAGTTACTGTTTAATCTAGGTATTTCGACCTTCAGTTATTGTTTCATTTAGGTATTTCGACCTTCAGTTTCTGTTTAATCTAGGTATTTCGACCTTTGGGTTAAGCATTATCGATCAGCCATCCTTGGGCCAGAGGGTGGTTGAGGACATAAACCCGAGAAATAGGCTTTCTCGCTAGGGCGACGTATGAGTAGAGATGACCTGTGATCAGTAGGCGTGCTCCCGTCAGTGGCAATTTTTCTGTTGCGCTTAGGCTACTAGGAATTTTTCAGTTGCGCTTACATCGCTGTTACTTTGGCAATTGTTCTCTTGCGCTTAGGTTGCTAGAAATTTTTGTTGCGCTTACACACACCATTGATATATAGAGATGTGTTATCCTTCTTAGAGTAAAGCTCTTCCTCAAGTGGCTGCTTGTGGTTAATGTGTTATTTGCCCCTCTTTGTGTTCGGAAGCTGGTTGCTTGAAGCTTTTGAAAAACAAAGGTATCTTTGTTGTAATAAGAAATTTTATCCCCTTCGTGGACTTGATGGATCTTCCCTGGCCACTGGTTTTTCCTTGATTGGGTGATCTGATATTACTTGATTAAAGGTATCTTTATCATCGTGATAGGTGTAACTTCGTTCGGGTTTCCTGACTTGCTGGTGCATGCCATATCATCATCGCTTTGGCACAACAGAGTTTGAATTCCACTTGTATAGTTTGCTATAGTTGTGAAATTTATTTATTAGAGACTCGTAATCTAGCGTTGTTTTTCAAACAAATTGTGCAAAAATATGCCCCTTGAGGTATGACTGCTGAATTTAATTGTTGTACTTCTTTTTTACCAGGCCGTTGTTACCTTGGGACCGCCTCCCCAGATGTGTACTTTGGTTATGCTTCGTTTGTTTCCTAAGATGGTGAATTTTTGCCTCTTTTCGTGTATTAAGATGCGTCGTTGTGATATCGAGCATCCAACTTTCCGTATTGCAGAGGCTAAGTATCCATTCTTTGTGTAAGTTTTAAACTTGTGCGTGAGAGCTTTATTCTTTGTGGGGGAGTAAACTTCACTAATGATGAAACCTTCTTTCGATCAGTAGGACTTTGTTTTTGATGAAGGGCTCGTTCGGTGAAGAGGGCTTCGTTTTGCTTCGAGGAGTGAACTAATATCGAGGAGAAGTCTTCACTCCGAGATGATAACTTCGTTGATGAAGGCCTCATTCGGTGGAGAAGGATTCATTTTGCTTTGAGGTGTGAACTAATATCCGAGGAGAAGTCTTCAATCCGAGATGATATCTTCGTTGATGAAGGCCTCATTCGGTGGAGAGGGCTTCGTTGTGCTTCGAGGGGTGAACTAATATCCGATATGATAACTTCGTTGATGAAGGCCTCGTTCGGTGGAGACGGCTTAGTTGTACTTCGAGGAGTGAACTAATATCCGAGGAGAAGTCTTCACTCCGAGATGATAACTTTGTTGATGAAGGCCTCGTTCGGTGGAGAGGGCTTCATTGTGCTTCGAAGAGTGAACTAATATCTGTGGAGAAGTCTTCACTCCGAGATGATAAATTCGTTGGTAAAGGCCTCGTTCGGTGGAGAGGGCTTCGTTATGCTTCGAGGAGTGAACTAATATCCGAGGAGAAGTCTTCACTCCGTGATGATAACTTCGTTGATGAAGGCCTCGTTCGGTGGAGAGGGCTTCGTTGTGCTTCGAGGATTGAACAAATATCCACGGAAAAGTCTTCACTCTGAGATGATGACTTTGTTGATGAAGGCCTCGTTCGGTGGAGAGGCCTTCATTGTGCTTCGAGGAGTGAACTAATATCCGAGGAGAATTCTTCACTCTGAGATGATAACTTCGTTGATGAAGGCCTAGTTTGGTGGAGAGGTCTTCGTTGTGCTTTGAGGAGTAAACTAATATCCGAGGAGAAGTCTTCACTCCGAGATGATATCTTCGTTGATGAATGCCTCGTTCGGTAGAGAGGGCTTCGTTGTGCTTCAAGGAGTGAACTAATATCCGAAGAGAAGTCTTCACTCCGAGATGATATCTTCGTTGATGAAGGCCTCATTTGGTGGAAAGGAGTTCGTTGTACTTCGAGGAGTGAAGTAATATCAGAGGAGAAGTCTTCACTCCTAGATAATATCTTCGTTGATGAAGGCCTCGTTGTTGATAATACCCGAGATACCTTTATCGGATGTCTTGTGAATGATCCCGAAGATGTCTTCGTCGATGTTGATACTCCCCGATATATCTTCGTCATCGGTCTTGTAGATGATACCCGAGATATCTTCGTTCATGTTGATAATCCCCAAGATATCTTCGTCGTCGGCCTTGTAGATGATCTCCAAGATATGTGCGTTGTTGATATTGATAATCCCCGAGATATCTTCGTCGTCGGTGTTGTAGATGATCCCCGAGATATCTTCGTTGATGTTGATAATCCCAGAGATATCTTCGTCGTCGGTCTTGTAGATGATCCCCGAGATATCTTCGTTGATGTTGATAATCCCCGAGATATCTTCATCGTCAGTCATGTAGATGATCCCCGATATATCTTCGTTGATGTTGATAATCCCAGAGATATCTTCGTCGCCGGCCTTGTAGATGATCCCCGAGATATCTGCGTTGATGTTGATAATCCCGGAGATATCTTTGTCGTCGGTCTTGTAGATGATCCCCTAGATATCTTCGTTAACGTTGATAATCCCCGAGATATCTTCGTCGTCGGTCTTGTAGATGATCCCCGAGATGTCTTCGTCTTTATTGATTTTGGTCATTTCGAAGAGTCTTCATGGAGGGGGGTATTCGGCCTTGACAACGCCATAATCTTCGTGCTTAACTAATGAGTGTCTGTTCGGTACTCGGCCTTGCAAAATGCATAAAACAGGGGTCTGCTATGTGTTATTCATAGCTTCGTTCTTGTAGAGGTGTGCGCTTGTTCAGGTCCTTGTCGAGAAAAGGACTTCGTTTTTTGTTGTGGAGCTTTGATCTCGTTTCTGGGCTGAGAAGCATATGTCTCTATATATTCTCCATCTAGGGTACCTTAGTGGGAGATGACCGTGCTTGGTACTTTTGCTTCATGTGTTTCAAAATTAAAGGTAAAGTGGTCTTTTGTACGACCGTACATGTCAGTGAATAAAATATTAAAAGTTGTGAAAAAAGTGATTTTTTTTATAACAACCTGGAAATGTCAGATATATCAACCTTTTCATTTTAAAATGAGACATTTTTAAGAAATGTCTAATCGAAAAAAGATGATTTTACCCCTGCAAGACATTTTAAGTAATACTCCCTCCGTTCCACTTTACTTGAGGTAGTTGGTTTTCATACACTCGCCTTACACTTGCTAAAATTGGTGTTTTTTCACAAATTTTTTAACAAAATCATTGGATTTGAGTTTGAAAATGTAACGTAGAAGATAAAAAGCTTGGTGTTGTTAAAATTTTTTTGAAAAATATCAATTATAGCAAGTGTAAGGCGAGTGTTTCAAAACCAAGTACCTCAAGTAAAGTGGAACGGAGGGAGTATATGATAGTATGTCTGGTTCTAGAGATACCTAGAATACGACCAACAAGAAAGTTATAGGCTTTCCTCGGTAAAAAAATATGTTCATTTTTTTTTTTCAGATCTAGATATTGTTGTTCTCTTACCATTTATGGAGTCAAGCAAACTTATCAAAAGGGCCACTTTTCACTATAAAGTGATGTTGACCCTTTAGGATTTCAGATCTGGCCATTTCAGTGTGAAAAACGAAGATGAACAAAAAAATAACCTTTTGTAGATAAAAGCTTTTCAAAGATAGTGCTGAAAAAATGAAAAAAAAATACAAGGACACTGGTCCCTGTTTCTAGCGCCAAACTGTTGCTACTAATTTTCCCATAGCATACGTCAATGAGATCTACCTATGTAGATTTGATACTTAGAAAGCACTTCGTGCTACGTTAGCTAGGATACCCTCGTGGGTAGAAGAACTGAAATACAAAATATAAAGTTGAAAACAAATAACTAAGTTAACAGGGGTTCCTTAGTTAACAGAGGTAACTAAGAGATACCTAAGTTAACAGAGATGAATTTAGCATAGATAACCTAGTTACAAGATACAACTAAGTTGAGAATATATAAGAAAGCTAAAGAAGATTACTGAGCTATAACAAATAAGTGAATAAAAGCAAATGAATCTTAAAAGAACGAGAAAGGACATGAGATATTAAGTTTAAGATGGATTGGTACTTCGTTCATATCTACATCAAGGGATACTCAGGGATAACTCTATTAGTGATCTTGGTTACAAAGTAATACTAGAACTCCATTAAAGAAGAACTGGAGCTCTGAAAGTGAGTTGAGAAAAAGAGGAGAGAGGCCTTTCTCTTTAGTTTCAGCGGAACAACCTCACTCTAAATCTATAAATCCTTCCTTATATAGGGAAGTGTTACATAAATATTACCATTTTCCCCTTAGCTTGCATCCTTGGTTCCATTGTAGTGTAAGTCGTTCTAGCATAATAAGTTGCTTCGTGCCATGTTTCGTCATAGCAATCCTTGCTTAATAACTAAGCATCCTTGATGTTTATTCAGTCAAATCCCTCCACTCCACTTTATCCCCGAGGATGCTCTTTGCTATCCTGAGGAGCTTCGATCTTATGATGCCCTTGGGACAGATCATCATACCTCGGTCACCGCTTCCCGTAACCAATCTCTGCTCGACACATCCCTTGGTGGGTTGCTTTCCTTCGTACATCGGTGTTGTTGGCCTCTGATAGGCTTTGCCTTTTCTGTCTGGTGCAAGTTTGTCAGGTGTATCGCGTTGCATCATACTAAGTTGCCCCATCCATGCATGTGTTAATGTAGTATTCTTTGCTTAATAACTAAGGATCCTTAGTGATTTTCCGGTGTGTGTCGTGGCAGCCTATTAAATTCCTCCACCTTTGATCTCGCGCCACGTGGATGGTGGATTTTTTGTATTAACACATAGCTTTCCACACAAAAAAATCCCATTTTTGGAGGGCGGTTCAGCTTCCAAATGTTATGTACGAGCTGGTCAGTCATGGTGTCCACAGTGGTACCGGTTGTAATGCCCGTTTCCATCAATTTTTGGTACACAATTTTAGACGAATAAACACCAGGCTTGGTATATGACCAAATGTATTTGTCATCTTGCGACTATCATGGGAGGTGGATGTCGATAATATGATGATTCTTCTTCTGCGAAAATGGCTGAAAGACTAACTGGTGATCCCAAGTGTTGGAGTCTGATTGAATGACAGACGCCACATTATTTGTCGGAGTCACATAATTGCGTTTTTCCTAATTAGGTTGTTGTCATGGAATCCAATTGTATATCAACCATGTCATTTGACCATTGTCTAATATCGAGAAGGCATGTTCCTGGAAAAAAGGTGCAACCTTAGTAAGCCTCTCCATAGAGGGCTAGATGTTAAAGGTAGTCGCGGTAGCGCTGGAAGGGAGGATTTATCAGACAGGTATTTGGTATGGCAGAGGTTAGTCCACAAAAAATCTGACGGTTGGTTAAGTTATCAACCTCTCTTATCAGAAGAGCCTGGTTGTGCTCTTTGCTCCTGCGGATTTCCAGACCACCATGTCTCTTTGGCATTGTGATTTTATTCCAGCCCACAGTATTAAGTTTTCTGGTGTCTTGGTTGAAAAAGCGGGGATACCGAGATACACCACCAACTTTTAGTTTTCGTGAACCTAGTTGATTACAGTTGTTTGAACGATCTCACAAATCAATATTCAAACAACAACCTGAGTATAGTTCAAAGAACTGAACCCTAACAAGAACGTAGTTCTTGTAGACCTCAATAGAGATGGATTCATTCAAAGGTTATGAATCAACAAACTTGCAATTAATTCAATTATATAGATCAGAGACAATATAATGCGGAAGGGAAAAGTAATGCAAGACACCAGAATTTCGTTAACGAGGAAACTGCAAACCTAGGAAAAAAACCCCGGGACCTCATCCAGATGTGAACACCCTTAGTATGAACGGTATACAAACGCTAGCCTACTCTCAGACTTCGGACTGGACTGTATCGAGACTAAATTCGCCCTACAAGAAACTCATCTACCAATGTGCTCCTACGTCTTTTAGCTCCCGCAGAAACCTATATACTTGATTCCCCTAGGTGACGTCCTTTACAGGTCTAGGAGTTGCTCCTTTACGATTCAAGATCTACCTTATGAAGTTTCTATCAAATCTTGGTCGTGATAAGATTGAAAATATTCAATTGACCCAACATACAATATGGAATTTTACTTCCGACTTGTGCTTCACGATCCTCAAGTGAAGTCTTTCAATAGTCGTAGTCCAAAAGGACTTCGAGATGACGACCAACCTTTATGCAAGGATACACAGATGTGTAGAGGATTGAGATTGTATCTTGCAGAAGGTCATCTATTTATAGTGATCACCAAGGGAGGCTTTTCTTAAAGTTTAAGTAACCTTGAGTAGGGCTCAAGCAAGTTCCGGAACTAAAAAGATCCATAGCTTGATTACCCATTCTTAATCTTCTGTGAACTTTGGACAAGGACAAAAGTTAAAGAAGACTCAACCTTGTTTGAAGGTTTGCGACTTTTGGTCCAATTCATGTTTGGACATCGCTTTGCGACCTCTGGTCCAAATACTTGTTTGAACATCGCTTGGATTAAGTAGTTGAATTCCATGGGCCAAGTAAAGACGAGTCCGAGAACTAATCACGAATGTGACAAATGCATAGGCGGAAATCCTAGAATACCTTCGTATCATATAAACAACATCATAGACTATTGGTATGATAGATGGTAAATACGATACGGAAAGGAAAAACCTTTCTAACCTTTAGCGAGGACGTTATGATTTATCAAGTAGTAAGCTTCCGTCTTCGTTTTCATCAGTCTTCGTCTCGATTACCTAAAACTATCCTAGTCCGAGGTTGTAGAGTAAACTTATCAAGGATTGTATTTTTGTCTCATAAACTTAACAACTGACTTGAGATAGCAATATCAGTGGGTTCAACCGAGCAATACTCTAACAATCTCCCCCTTTGTCAATTTTAGTGACAAAAACCAATTTTACATATGGATTCAAAAAGTAAAATCTTTTAGCCCTAACCATAATGTACTTGATCTTCTTGTAATCTTCAGCGTCTTCAGATATGAGTGTTCCTGCAAGTGAAGATTCAAGGTAGAGATAACAAACTCAAAGTCATCACACATCTTTGTTTCTAGAAGGACATAGTCCAACAAGAGTTTGTTATGCAATTGAGTAGTATGTAAAACTTGTAAGCATATTGCATCGATGCTTCAATATACTACACAATTTGATATATTCTCCCCCTTACTCAATACACTAACTTTTGCTTTGACATGACAAGCACATCGATTTTACTCCCCCTATGACAATGCCGTAGAAACTTCTCGTAGTAGATAGAAATATTTTACTCCCCCTTATTACAAGATTTCTCCCCCTTTTTGTCATAAAATGGACAAAGAAAAGAAATATAGGAATCCTCATAAAATCGCAATAATCAATCTAGACAAAGGTAAACATACCTGAAAGGAGAGATAAAAAGATGCAATTCTCTAGTAGATTCCACAGCCGCACACCCCAAAAAGATATTACCATGAAGCACAAGTTCAAAAGAACTCTCCCCCTTAATGTGGCATTCCATAAGGAACAACGCGACGACCTTCCCAAGCAAGGATTTGGAATAAATTCTTGGGTGATGTACAATTTCACAAGGAAAATTGTAGATATGTTTTTCTTTCCTAGCCAATAGGAATTCAAGGTTTAATCTTCCTACTTTCTCAGAGAGTTTCGGTCAACCACCGCCTTTAGAGAAAACATTAGGTTACCCCTTCCTAGTGGTTGTAAGACTAAGAATTAAAGGTACATCATTTAGTCCAGGGGAGTTCAACATTGTAGCCTACGAGGTAACTTATTATCAAAATCGTCTCCCCTTAGCCATGAGAGTCAGAAGCATGGATTTTGATAATTTTCATGAACAGCTTTACCCGAACGGGTGGTATGGCTAAAAAAAAAAAAAGTTCACGATTTTGCAATACATTCATATACTAAGATCAAGCATTGCAATCATCAATTAAGATTTTAATTTAATAACCTCGATTAATTGATGAAAAAGAAAACATGGAAGTACCAAAAGCAAATCATGCTTAAATCAAAAGATGACTACTTCTAGCATAGTGATTACCCAAAAGGAAAAAACAAAAGCTTTTTAATAAGGAGTTAACTATGTTAATCAAAAACTGACCTAGTTATCAGAGTCAATATCTTCTTCAGGAGCTATCGAATCTTCATTATCATCTGTCTTCAGGTTTTCGAGATTCTCTTCTAAGTCATTACCATTAAATGGTGAGATATAATCTAGCAGATTTTTCACATCACCTTTTAGACTGGTGAGTTCATTCTTCATAACAGGTATGTCACGTTTCAGTGTTAGAGTTTTTCTGCTATAGTAACAAGCTGAACCTTGACGACTTCAATATCTCGCAACAGATTGAATGCGATTTCTGCTGAGATCATTGTGTCTTTGTCTTTCTTTTGATTGTCAATAGCATTGAGGCAAACAATAGAAGGAGAGTATTCTTGAAATTCAAGAGGATCAACTACATCTTCTTTGACAAATCTTATATTCTTCCTTTTCCCATCACCACCTTTTTGAAAGTTTGCTTCATCCATATTTCTCGTGTGACACTACGAGAGTTATGTAATTGTGCTTGAATGTGATTTCAAGTCTTTTAGGGTGTGATATATTTATAGGGTCTCATTGAGATACTAAAGGAAGTTAATACAGTCTTATACTGTATGAGGAAGTCGGTTTCCAAACGAGTTTTCAAGTTCGTGAAAACCGATAAGAGGGATTTGAGATGACTTTTTAGAGTCTAAAATTATTTTGAGCAAGGCTTTCCCTTTTTTCATTATGTTAGGGCATTGTCCGGTCAAACCCACTAGCGTTGGTATGTCAAGCTAGTTGTCAGTTTTAGGTGTCAAAATTCAATTCTTGATTTAGCCTACTAGAGTTTAGATTTCGGAAATGGGATATAGACAGAGTAGTAGAGACCTTGAAGACGAAGACTGTGAAGACAAAGAAGACATCAATTATTCTTCATCGACAAAAGGTTAGTAGGAGTTATGACTTTATGGATATTCTTCTATTTCTACTTTCTCTATTCTTTCGAAATATAGTCGACTACTTTAGTAGTAATGTAGCGATTGAGATCGTGTTCTTGTGTAACATGGCTTTATGTCATGACCAGTGTTTGATCCCACGAATACTGTGAATCAAGAACATATGAGATAGATTCGACGCCATGTGTCCATAACAATGGTTTGCTTGCAAACTGTTATGTTGGATATGGATGAATCTAA
>JAJJMA010245398.1:0-14099 GCA_023529015.1 Papaver nudicaule
AACTCTTACTGTTCCTCATATATTGGCAAGAAGTAGAAAAACCCTCCTAGATACTAGTAAAACAATGTCGACTTATTTGGAGAGTCGGAACTATTTGTAAGCTTATTGCATTTTCTGGTAATGAAAATCTAACCAAACAGACTCAAATGAAAAAGATGATGATTATAAAGTCGGTGCTACAGGTCCTTGAGCCAACATAATAGACCAATTAATGCAAATCAAAAGTAGTTCTAGAATCAAAAGAATTCGGAACTAGTTGATTGATAGCTTATACTGCTAATAATAGAGCATAATCAGGAACATCATCGAAATGTATTCCTAAAGCAGAATAAAATCGTGAGGGCCACAAAAATTAACACCTAAGAATACTAATCAGTTTGCACGATTAGTCAATAACAGTAACTAGTCTCCTATCAGGAAAGAAAATTAAAAAGTAAACAAATTTTAACGAACACTTTAGACGCATTAAAAGAAGAGAACAAGAGGTGTCTTTTCTTTGTAATCCTTCTTTTCTATATTTTAACCCCCACACTTTTTCTGAAAGACACCCTCTTTCATTTCTTAAACAAAACTGTAAAGTGACTCAAAGAAAAGATTCTACAAAGATATATATGCTACTTTAGTTGACATGCATATTCATAATTCATAAATTCATGCACATCCTCTCAATGAACAAAAGACATGGCTTTGGTTAGGGCTATCTTATTTGAGAAAACCTGTGGGATGAAATGAATCACATCAAGTGGATAGGATTGTTCTACGCACAAACCTTTGCAGTGAATGTATACAACAAACATGTGCGTGTGCCTGAGCGTGTGTGTGATTAAGACTTAACTAACATAACTTAACGTGAGACTGGTAAATGTGAACAAAGCAAAGAGATTAAAGATATGAGTTATTGGTCAGTCGTATATTTTCTTTTTGGTGTATGTTAAGAGCGAGACATAAAGGCTGTTAGATCACATGCATATCACCTTATTTTCTTCTTCTTCTTCTTCTTCTCTTCTTTTTATGTTACTTCCTAAATTATACACTAAATTAAAGAAAGAAACCCCAAAAGGGTCCCACCCTTTCAAGGTTGTTGCTACTGCTCAATCCAAGGGATCAATTTTAGGAGATATCAAACCCAGTCCACCTTCCCCCTATTATACCATCCATCATCTCATGCAACATTAAGGACCCACCACCTTCTCACGTCCATTAGTCCTAAAGAACTTATCTTTTGAATTCTCTTTTTATTGAGACCTTAAAGTAATGTTCTAATCTTAATCAATCAATAAAGCATGAAATTTAATTATTTAAACATGATCAGGAGAAGATTGATAGATACCTCTGTTCAATGCCTATATGCTCGAGCTATCTGGTCTTTGATCCTGCAGTTATCATCAAATGGTGGTAATCCTGTGAGCGGCCCAAAAGAATATTTGGGATAGTATGCATACCTACAAATTTTCGTAATATATTAAGACCAACTAATCAGTCTAGCTACTTTTACTAGTAGGCTTCCAAATAATTCAGTACATATTTATGCATGTATCGATTCATCCAAGGATACTTACAGACATTGGCTTTTATAAACAACACAGAAAGGTAAGGTAAATATAAAGATTGAAGAATCTCATCAAGTTGGATGATATTCAGGCAAGATGTAAATGCGTAACTGGTGATCGTTTTTGATGCATTTGAAAGTCTTTGTTTAATCATGTACTGTACACTAATTAATATTTGCCAGGGTATATAATATGAACGCCTAATTCAGGATGCATTCTATCAAATTCATGACACTGATGTTTGTGTTTTGGTTGCTCATTAGGGTCTTAATTGGAAATCATGGCTACACTAACTTATTATGTTTTAACTATGAGGCTCCACTATACAGTACTTACTTGTTTTTTGGATGACGGATGACCAATCTGGTTCACTAGTCTACACTCTACATCCACCAATGAACTCACTGCCCTTTTTCGAAGGACCTACATTACATGCAGATATCAGTATGATTGACTGGTAAAATCAAGACTTGAGTTAGAAGTATAAAATTTACTGATGCTTGATTAAAAACTAATCTTCTGCACTAATGGGCCTTGAAATATCAAAAAGATAAGGGCAGCAGGCCGCAGATGGGCTTTTTGAATCCATGAACTGATCTCAACAGCTCCCAACAGGGTGCATTATGCTAGTTATGCTTTGATGACTAGTTATCCAGCTGATCTCAATTACTAACATGTATATGCATTAATTACTGCATATTCACATGAATGAATAAGAAAACATTTGTTGCGGAAAGAAAAAGCAGAAAAAAGAAAAAAGGAAAGGGAGAAGAAATGATTTCTAGTGAATTATATCACCAAATGATATAAACCCAAACCAAAACATAATTCCTGATGCATAAGCATCTGTTCTGACAAAAATAAATGGGTGGGAAAAAGCCCCCACCCAGATATCAGAAGCTTTTTACAGAGAATGAGAGGAGAAGATGAAGGAATGATTGAAATGAAGCCAATACTTATTAGTACTTGCAGAATAAGTGTCATCCAACAAATGATCTAACTCTTTATATTCTTTTACCCAAAATGAATATTGTGTCTTTGATGATATGTTTGTAAAAAGGAGGAAAAAGAATTCGAAAGGGCAGGCAAGCCTATATGATGGTTAGGTGGAATGAATACGATAGATGGTTTAGTGTATACAAATATACATAGAGTAAGCACATCATGATATCTAATACTGTATCTCATTAGAAGGGATTGAGTGTTTACTCATGTACTATTGACTATCACTGGTCTCAGAAAGAAAAAAAAAAAAAAAATCTCATCCACCTAACAAAAATGGATATGAGCTCATAACTAGTGGAAAAACCAAAAATAAATAAATGTCATGTGAATATTATTAAAATCTCAACATTTGAAGTTCATATATCTCATTACAGAAAAGATGTACCCTAAATTCACTGTTCGTGTGCATGCCTCCTCTGTTTGGTGGGTGTAGAAATATGTATCCTCCAGTTTGATACGTGCAAAACGTTTTTCGAAATAAAGATTTGAAGCCTAAACAGAATCTCGCTTTCAAAAATAAAGAGGTTTATTTCCAGCTATTCTGAATTGAGCATCAGGATAAACAAGAGTTTCCTCTAAAAGATCATCAAGAGAGAGTATCCATAGGGGAAGAATTGTAAAAGTCAGTAGCCCTTTTGTGTTTGTAGGCAGTGGACGAACGGTATCCTATATCTAAGCGGTGTTTAAAGCAGCGCCTAAAACTAAACGAGGTTTAACACCTGGGACAATGTTTAACACCACCAGTTTTTGCACGGTGTTTGGAACATAGCCTACACTCACGGTGTTTAAGCACACACCCAAGTTCTAGGTGGTGTTTGAAACACATGTAGGTTTTAGTGGACGAGTTTAGAACTAGGCAAAATACTTGGCACAGTTTAAAGCCGTTGTTTGAAACTGTGCCTAATATGTAGGCATTGTTTAAAACTGGGTCTCCCAAATATGAGAATAGCTAAACCAAAATGATATATTTATTGATCCGTCTTTAGGTGTATGCCCATTAGAAAACAATATATCTGGGTTTACTTACAACCGAATAACTCTCCAAGTAATTCTAGAAGTAGAATCCTATTCCTAAAAGGAACAGGTAGGAGTCCTAGAAGGTTAGGAACATAAAGAGTTTCCTTTTCCTAGAATGTCTAGGTATGGTAATGGGTATAGAGCTATTCTATAAATAAGGTACCAAGGTGCCTGTAGAGAACATAAAGAAGGAATACTAGAAAGAATACAAGTCCGAGAATTCAAGAGTAAACCAAGAAGAAAGATACAACTGCAAGGGCAAAGAAAACCTTAAAGGAAAACATTGTAAAACTCTTTCGATTAAACAATAACACCTTGTTCGGTCTAGGAATCCAATTCCCCTCAAAACAATAGATTTCCATTGCATTGGTCTAGTAGTGCAATGGAATTGGATTCCTGGGTAAAAACAAAGGTAATTGAATTAGTTCAACCAAACACTAGTTTTTGGGATTGGAATCCAATTCATGGGAATTGGATTCCAGGAATTGGATTACCCCATAATTGGATTCCCAGGAATTCAATTCTCCCAACCGAACGAGGTGTAAAGTTAAAATTTTAATTGTAAATTGTTAGTTCTATTATCCAACCTGTTTAGCTATTTTCGGTCTATGATATTAGGGTCCAGAAACGAATCAGTGGAATCAGAGCGCAAACGGTGAATAAGCAATGTTTCCGGCAACGTAAGGAAGGGCTTTAATCCAAGGGTAACGAGGTATTATCATGAGATCTTAGTATTGACAGAAGAAAGAGAGCATCAGCTTCATCATCCTTGAATCCACAAGGAAAAACTATGGAGAAACTGGAGGAAGATATGAGAACACAGAAGGAAGATATGAAATCACTCGAGGAAAATATGACTGCTATGACAAAGATTCTATAAGAGATACAACTTACACTCCCCAAACAAACAGACAAATCTGGGTCAACCACAGATACAGGAAAAAGAAAACCCTCATACTGAACAGTATGGATTTGTAAACAATTCTCCATTCAAAGTGAAGGCAAGAATCGAAATACTTAGATCAGGTAACATGTGATGTCCCATTAGATGTTTGTCATGTTATATTTGGACCTCCTTACCTATGGGACAGCGATGCAACTTCCTCTCGACAAGAAAATGCTTGGAGGCTGGTGAAAGGTTGAAAAAGGTTCCACATTCTATTCTAAAGAGAAGAAGAAACTACAACTTATGATTTCTCAACAAACCAAAAACTTGGTATACATCAATCAGAAGTTTAATCTACTCACAGTTTGACCAGTTGTCAAAGGACCTAGTGAACTGGTTTGGGCAAACTTTTGCAAGTGCCCTAAAACCGAAAGGAAAGATCTACCACAGTTGTTAGGAGTCTGAAGGAATACCAGCACGGTGTAAGGAACATAACAATAAACATCAAACTCGACATACCTTTCAGGTTGGCGATATTGCTTGGTTAACTATTGGGAAAGCACAATTGCAAGGCCCTAATAAGAATCTGAAACCATTACGCAGTGGTCCATCTAGAATTTTGGAGCAATATGGTATCAAAATTTTAAAGCTAGATCTGCCAGGCTACATGAAGACATACTCAACAACAAATGCTAAGAGTGTTAAGCGCTTTGAACCTTTGCTACTTGACCAACAAAATGAGTCGCCATCATTACGAGTTGTGCAAGACTTAGTTCCAAGTGAAATAGCAAAAGAAGACTGGATTCTTAACAAGAAGATACAAGCGACCAGAGTTTGAGAACAAGAAATGTTTCAATTCTGTCTTGAAGGGAAAAGTTTTAAGCATGCAAAATGGCACTCAAGAGACCAAAAGCCTCTTGAAGGCTAAACATCCACACCTCTTAGTTCAGTGCTTTTGAGGGACCAAAAGCTTCCTGATGGGGGAAGTTGATCAGTTTTTAGGTGTAGGCACATTAGAAATCCCTATATCTACGTTTCCTTACAACCGAATTACTCCCCAAGTAATTCTGGAAGTAGAATTCTATTCTTAGAAGGAACAGGTAGGAGTTCTATTCCTAGAAGGCTACTAAGTACGAACATAGGGAGACTCCTTTTCCTAGGTATGGATATGGAGCTATTATATAATAAGGCACCAAGGTGTCTGTAGAGAACATAGAGAAAGAATACTAGTCAGAGAATTTAAGAGTAAACCAAAAAGAAAGATATAACTCCTAGGGAAACCTTAAAGGAGACGTTGTAAAACTCTTTCCATTAAATAAACTAAAATTTTAATTGCAATCTGTTAGTTCTATTATTCTACCTGTCAAGCAATTTTCTGTCTATCAAATTAGGTCCAGAAATTGATCATTTATCATTTGACTGTACCATATATGGCACATGATATGATTTTAATACCATTTCCACTACCACCCCCAATATGGTATATTTACCATATTACGTCACGTTGTGGATAGCGTATTTAAGCAAAATGCAGGCTAAAGATGAAACAACCAATGAAAACATAATAATTTAAGAATCGGTTCCTCTTGTTAATTACCGCAGGGTCCAATGGATATCAGTTCCTCTTATTGTGGTATTTGATTAGGATATGATTTCCGCAGGGTCCAATGGTTATCCTTGAAATAGCTGAGAACTTTTTTTATTATAATAAACCTTGAGTCAGAGGAACCTCTTACACTACATTGTCATTGCTTACATTCAAACGAGTTTGCCTTGGAGGGCAACCACTCGAATCTCTACTAATAAAAGACTATTACGCGAGTTCACAAACACAGCATGCGTGAGTGAAACACATGCAGAGACAATGCAGAGGGCAGTTTCTATTATTATGAAACTCTCTCGTGTTTGAAAAGTGATCCTAAAAAGGTTATTGGTAACTTTCTAACTAACAGAAATATATGTCTATGCAAGTATGCGACTATGGTATTCCGCATATGACGCTTATTATACTTGAGAGAACACGACTTTTTCTTATAAATAGAAAATAGAACACTGGTGTGCCAATCAAGTTTAAGAGAACCATCATATAACACACCTTAGGGAGAGTTTTGTTTTATTTATCTAAACCTGTTGTCACCACACGACTTTTTTCTTTTTCCTTTTCGCATAAGTACAACTTCTAACTGTAGGTTGGGTGTCCTATGAGTACATATTTTTGTCTCGGGATAAGATTCATATGCAATCAAAATTTGTCAATTTAAACAACTGAAACTTGCTTCAAAATGAAAAACGACAAGAGAATTACTGTGTAACTAGTCATAAAATGTATCAGTTTAACAAGACTGAGAAGCCAACTAAAGTGACTAGGGTAATGACTGTAGTTGGATCAAAAGAATTACTAAACAAAAAATAAGGAAGCTTAACTTACTTTTGTCTGAATATGGTGAAGGATCATGAACAAACTGGAATCCACTCCAACTGCGTCACTAAACCATAATTTCTTTACGGTCACCTCATCTTACCTGCCATAGCAAATTCAAACTTTGGCATTCATCACATAAAATAGAAATGCATACTCATGTTGTTTTAGATTTGTTATGTTGCCGATCTAGCCAAGAAGACTATTATCACAACTGACACCATATCTTCACAGTTAACCCATTAATGCGTGACATCAACTAAATTGAAACTAGAAGTAAGACTGTAAGAGCAAGTGCATATCACTTCACTTCCTGAGTAAAGTGTCCATTCCCCTGGAAAACAAACCTAAGCAACCATATCTTGCATAGTTATACATTCGACAAAACTTATATCAATGCTGAGTGTTACATGTTACAATTCCACCTCCAAGGAGCAATACAAACAAGATGAAGGATATACGAGCGCTCATCAGGTCACTACCACCATCCAGTTGTCTAACAGGCTTATAGTTTACTTACTAACAGTGCTCTTTATGGCTACCATTTGCGTAAAAAGGCCAGCTGAAAGCAAATAGAAAAGAAACTAAACTAACATGCACAACAGAAAAATCATACTTCTTGTGTCCTACGTGCATAATGCTATGGAAGTAGTGGCAGACTGGCACTTTCGAACAAGCAGGAGATTGTAACTGCATTGAGTCAAAATGTAGCTTACAATGTTTCCAGATTGTACAGCTCCACTAATTTCTAGTTCACATCTAGGTAACCACCAATTTCTGGAGAAAAGACCAACACCGAACAATTTGCAAGAACACCTAAGATAAACAATACAACAGTTATAATTCAATACGTATGATGTATGAGCATGATGAACCTAATCAGTATTTCTAGTTCCTCATCATAAGGAAGTTGGTAGTTCAAATTAGGATTAACCTTCAAAAATGAAAACGATACATTGATATAAAAGAAGAATTACCACCCTACATGCGTATACAGTAACCCTGACCATTCCTGAACTGAAAGTCTATGACTATTTGCCATAAGAGTACATTTCTAATAAAACCTCACCATCACGACGGAAACCAGCTTTCACTTTGCAATGGTCTCCTTAATGGCAGGAAAAACATGTATCAGGCTTCAATTGGCACCGAGTGTCAGAAAGCATTAGTTAGCAAGACAAACATACTTATGTGTTAGTCTCTTTTAGACCAGAAATTTTACACTAGTTCGTTTATGCAGAAAGACAAAAAGAACTATCTCACCTTGTACATAAACATCTTAAGATGTTAACATGCAAATGCACTATTCAGCTTCAGTTAATAACACCATAATAACCTTCGTTATAACTTATTCTATTATTTCAAAAGCTAAACCCAAAGCAGTCAAATCAACAAAAACTGTACAATTTTATTTAAAATACAAAGGGTGCCTCAGATAACAGCAGCAACAATAACGCAAACATCCTACCAGGGACATGATAATGTTTGAGGCAAGAATAGGAGTATCATGTATGGTTGTCTAATCAAAGGGGACAAGATTGAGTCACAACACTACCTATACCATCACATATAGACCTCCATGCCAATAAACTTCGAGATTTGACAAAGAGGACAAAAGCTGACCTTACTCTCGCAATTTTTACAAAGGCATAAATGCCTGCAAGGCAACAACAACATGCATGCTTCATTATATCCACAAACCTTGCAAGTCATCAACTTGTTCAAACCCTTGTTCTCCTTGCAAACAATTTGGTTTATTGTCCCCCCAATGCAAAATGATGCTGTGTCATCTAACTCACTGTCTCCACACCCTTCTTTGCTATCTTTGTTTAGTACAGACACTTTCTGAAGATTAATCCTAAGGGCAGTAATCATATTCTCGTTCCAGCTAGCTTGCTGTTTCCAGTTACCTGCATCTACTGACAACTGTCTTATTTGCTCCTGGAGCTCAGTGTTTTTCTTGTTTACATCCTCAAGCTCCGTCTCTTTTTCACGAAGCTTTTGCAGGATTCTTTCTTCCACAAAAGAAATAGTTTGCAACTGGTTATCCTGAACCTTCTTCTGGATTGCTTTCCTCAATTGCTCACCCTATTAGTAAGAAAACAACTTAGGGATTGATAAACATCAATATTCTCTGAGCATTCAATAGCCTTTAACACCAATATTACAGACATGAGACTAAAAAACTAGAAGTGTTACGGATAAATCAATTAAAAAGTCCAGGGCATTATCATAATTGTAACAAACAAAAATCCATATACCTGAACTTTGATTAAGTGATCCATTTCTGCATCCTGTCTCTGCAATTCCTTATTGATTGAGTCGTCCAAGAGCAACGAAGATTGAAATTCTACAGAACTTTTATCATCCAAAGATAAACCTAACCCCGTCGGAACAGAACGGGACGGTAATATACCAGTCAGCAAGTTATTGTTGTTTAAATCATCCTCTTCTTTCAATCGCATCTTCTTAGGTTGAAAACCATTAATCCATCTTCGATCACCATCACCACCACCGCCGCCACTACTATCTGTTACAGGATCAAATCCACCGACATAAACCATCGTTACAAAGAATTAGGGAAAAATCATTCTTTAATACAAAGTCATAAAGAGAAATAGAGAAAGAGGGATTACAAGGAGGTATGTACTGTGGATGAGATTGATCAACGAAATTCGTTAAGTTAAGCATCTGATTATCTACTGCAAATAGATTTCTAAAATGAAAAAAACAACAAAATCAATCAAAAACTGATGAACTTTTCCCCCTCGAAAATATCGATGCAAGAGTTTGCTGGTTCCGTACCTATATGATTGCTGATCAAAATGTTGTTGTTGACGATGGTGAGGTATGGTGGCCATTGTTGAGAAATGAAGAAAAACTCTAGAGACTGAGATAGAGAGAGTTGGACTGATGTGGAGAGAGAGGAGGGGTATAAGCGTATAGTGTACGTTTTTCTCTGCTCTTGTTTTTATTTTCCCGAGAATCTCTTCTTCGTACACTCTTTTACCATTTTTCACGCGGGAATCAGTTGCGAACTGATACAGTCGAGTCACTGTACTGGTCCGAGCTGACCGAGTCATCCATTTGTCACGAGACTCACAACTAGGGCTGCACATCGGTCGGCCGGCTCGGTTTTCAGCCGCTACCTTTGTCCTAAACCGATGTAACCTCGGTTTCCATAATCAAAACCTTTACCTTAGTTTAAAAAATTCGGTTCGGTTTTGCACCGAGCCGATTCAGCTCGGCCGGTTCGGTTTCTAAATCGGTTTAAAACCGGCAAACAGAACAGGCACAAAAATTCCGAGACTCAGACAGTTTTTTTCTAGAATTTAAGCATTCAAATTCAAACTTACTTAAGTCTTACATAAATTCAAACCAAAGAAAGATAACAAGTCTTTAATTGAAAACAACAATGTTCAACAAAGTGCAATAAAGTAAAACAACCAACTGCAAAGTCTGCAATTCTGCAAACAGAATCAAGTGATAACAGTCATCCTCCACACAGCTTTTGCAGTAGAAATGCTTTAATGCAGTCCAACACCAAATCCATCTGTGAGCTTTAAGCTTCAAAAACCTCTGGCATTGGACCTAGTAGCTCTGCAAAAACAAGCAACAAAGAAATAGTTTCAAAGTGTTCTGCTAGACTCATTGCTAGATAAATTACACAACACAACAACATATGTTTTAAACAACTTAATCAAGTAAATCATCATATAAAGATTCATCACAACTTTCATGTAAATCAACAGATTCAACACAACTAGACAAACAACAGTAAACTTTCTAGACAAACAACAGTAAACTTTCATGTGAAACAAAACATAAATCAAGCAAAATATTAAGCAACAGATCAGATCTGTATCATCCAACCTTTCCAATCTTGTTCATGTAGATCTAAATCTTGTAAATCATCAAAAATTTCATGTAAATCAAAACATAAATCAAAAACATAAAACATAAATCACAACTTACAGTCTACAAAACATAAATCAAAAACATAAATGAAAAAAATTGGGGTTTATACCTTTGTTCGAAAAGAGTTTTCTCCCAAATCCCAATCAGAAACGAATCAAAAATCTGCAAAAGAATCAAGCAAAATCAGAATCAGAAATGAAAACAAAATATGGTTTAACTTTTACAGATAGATTATTAGGAATTTTGGGTTTTACCTTTGCTTCTTCTTCAATAATCAGTGATTCAGTAACATAATCTATACAGACTACAGAGGAGGAGAAGGATTGAAGAGAGGAGAAGGTGGTTACTGGTTAGATTCAGAGAAGAAGAAGAGAGGAGAAGCAGAAGAACTGCCGCTGGAAAGAGAAGAAGAGAATAGAAATGATATTAGGGTTGTTTTTTTTTTGTATATATAGAAGGGGTGGACGGCTGGGATTAAAATATGATGAAGGGTTAATAATCTTCGGTACTTCGGCTCGGCTCGGCTCGGTATTGAGCTGGTACCGTTGTCCTAAGCCGAAATCAGGTCGGTTCTCATATACATTACCTATACCTCTACCGATGTGCTCGGTTTCGGCTCGGCTTCGGCTCGGTTTAGCCGGTTTCGGTTTTCCGGATCGGTTTTTGTTCAGCCCTACTCACAACTCCCTTTTAGACCGCTTGGTTTTTGTTTTTTTTTACTTCAAAATGTTAAAATTTTGCTCCAAAAGAAAAAGGAAACAGTATAGAGACGAAGAGCAGAGATAAACTTTCAACCCTAATAAACAAGAACCTCCCTGCAGCACAAGCTACAAACTTGAGACACCACAATGTCAACAAACAACTGAGCTTCCAAAGGACACAAAAGCACAACAATTAACAAGCACAGAAAAGCAAATAAGACGGAAATACAAATAAACCAGCATTCTAACCAAGTTTAACTAGAGAGTTAGTCACTTTTTAGACCGAGATCTGCAACCTCTCCCTAAATTTTCTTCGCCATCTTTAGAGTTTCCCGGATTACTATCCCAATGAAGCCTGTGAAGCTCTCTCTCCTTCTTTTTAGAGAGAGCGTTTAAGGCACAAAACTTTTGACCTCCTTGGTTGAGTTTTCTTGGTCAGCCATTTTCAAAGCACGAAACTTGTAAACTTGAAATAGCTCCTTGGCTGAGTGATTCTCGTACTTGAAGTTTCATCATAGTTTGTGTTTGTCAGATCCATTCCAAGTGAAAATATAAGAACTTCTGTAACAAGTATCCTTGGTTTTGTTCAAGTTTCTCATAGTGAGTGCTCTTACCAGGCCTGATTTTTCTAACTGCATTGGGGATGTCTTCGATGAAACAATTTTTCATTTTCCTCTTGTAGTTGCTTGTATAAGGGCTTTTTGTATTGTAGGATATTTAGAGCAACCGCTACAGAATGAGTTTTCCCATTCAAAATGAATGACTTTGGGCACAGATGGCAAATATTTTATCAATTGAATGAGTGTAAGATAATGGAGACTATAGTCGTTGGGTTGTAGGGCTGCAAATCTGTAGCCGTCATAATTTGTGTTAATGATGTGCCTCTTCTCCCTTTGTTCCAATCTTTTTAATGTTTATTTGTTTTTCGTTTTATATCATTATATCATTTTCTACCATTTTATCACTTTTTTTCCATATTAGAAAACTCAATCTTTTAAAATGAAAAAAAAAAGTAAAATAAATTAAAAGTTCTACTGTGTGTGGCAGTTAAATTCAAACGATTTATGTTCTTTTTAGGTTGAGAAACCTTACAAATAACTATTTCAAAAGCATTAAAACATAGTAACTAAAGAGATTACTTTGGGGTTGGTCTGCCAGCTATTCATTCTTTTGTTTCCTTGGATAGTAGTCATCATAGGTAGATTAATTCCCAAAAGTATGAGCTTCCTGCGTTTCAATTGGTGTACCCACTTCAGTTCCATCATAACACCTACACACTCCATTTTTTCTTGGCTTCTGGCTTTGCAATTGCTTGTTTTTCTTCCAATTGTAGTTCCTTGTTTATCTAAAATCACAACATCCATGCCAATCCTATGAAATCAGTTTCCTTATCGTGATCACGATAAGAGATATAAGCAACAGTTATACAATCATTGTCAGTTTGAAAAGGTTTAATGTTAGGGACTTTGATATTATCTTGAACACATGCCTTTGTATTGGAATATCAGTGAGTTGTTTAATGATAGCACTCCAGTGACCTAGATGAGTATTGTTCTGATGATTGTTGAACCATGAATTACACAACTTAACAAGAGCGGTAAATCCCCTTGTAGCATTCTCTACCTGAATAAAACAATATGCCCAAACAGCCTTGGCAAACCTGCAATTCATGATCAAATGTACATTTGTTTGTGAATCATCTTTGCATATACAACAAGTTGGATCAATATGTCTAATATAAATAGATAAAGAAGCACTGAATGGAAGAATTTTTCCCCTTAGTTTCCATGTAAAGAATTGAATTCTTTGTATCACATGCATACTTCATATCTGAACAATAATTTGATCATCTTGTGTAGTACCCCGATTCGGCAGGTAGAGTTCGCCCAATGGAATTTAAGTGAAAAAACGGGGGTACCAAACTACACCACCAACTTTTTGGTTTGTGGACTATATGGAAAGTCAAAGGACGATCTTGCAAACATATCCATTGAATAATACTTGGACGATCTCAAAAATCAATATCCAAGTGTTAAACCTGAGTTAGGTTTAATCTAGACTTAATCTTTATTTCAAAATTTGAAGTCTTTGTAGAACTTTATTCAAGATTTGGAAGTAACTGCGGGTTGATGATAAAGTTCAATATTTGTTTTTATTTTAATTATAATAGACCAGAGAATTATAATGTGTAAAGTAAAGCAAGACACCATAAGTTTTGTTAACGAGGAAACTGCAAATGTGGGAAACCCCGGGACCTCGTCCAGCTTTGAACACCGCACAATACTAAGCCGCTACAAGCACTAGCCTACTATAAGACTACAAAATGGAATGTAGTTGAGACTTAACCGATTCTCTAATTGATTCAGCTACGGTCGCACTCCTTACGTCTTTTAATTTTCCAAGAACCTATGCACTTGATTCCCCTAGTTGATGTCTTTTAATTACACGTAGTGTAACCTAATTGTATTCTTCACTAGATAAAATAAAGGAACCTAGTGATATCTTGAAGAATCTCTTTCTAATCTAGATTTTGACTAACTAAATCTGATATACAATCTAAGATTGAAATTTACCAAATCTAGGCTTACAACCAGTAATCCTTG
>JAJJMA010245423.1:0-11281 GCA_023529015.1 Papaver nudicaule
GTCTAACATACCATGGATAAACACGCCATGACTTCAAGTATGTTGTAGCGTAAGCACGCACACCACAATCAAGGCATAGCCAGCACGCACCAGCTGCTGCAACAGAGTTGGCCTTGGCCAAAGGCCAAAACCATAGCGCTATATAGCATGGCACCACGCAGGTCCGCGAGAAATTGGCCTTGGACAACAGAACGAGTTGGCCTTGGCCAAAGGCCATGGCGCCATGGAAGCAAAACTTAGCGCTAAAACAGCGCTTTACGAGTTGGCATTGGCCAAAGGCCAAGGCCATAGCCCCTTAGGCTATGGCGTCACTAGTTCATGGTGCCATGAATTCTTGGCATTGGCCAACAACCAAGGCCACTCCTATACGCCTACTACGCGCGTCCTAAAAGCACCACACTCGTGCTAGTCATGACATCCTAGTCGTACGACTCTACTCAAACTCAACTCAATTACGCAATGTTTGCGTATCACTCGAGACATCAAAACATCACACGGGGGGATAACTTTAGGGGTATTGGTCTGGCGGTCTACGACAGTTGGAAAGAAACTGATAGAGATGATGGACAGTTACGAGAAAGTGGTGCTGAGTGGACATGTTCTACATGACTCCAGCAGTTACAGAGCACAACTCATGTCCCCCACTTCTCCACTCTTCCACGACTTCCACCTTCTCTGTCGAGAGATCAGGGTAAGTTCAACACCATAAATAGAGGCTTCCTCTATCTTCCAAGGCATAACATCTTTCCAGAAACAAACAGATATTCAGAATACCTGAATAAACTAGAGCCTCAGAGAAAACACACCTGAGCAACCCAACACACTTCTAGCCTTGGAGATTTCTAGTCACCTTCATGACGGAGATCTTGAACTCTTACACCCAAAACACATCCTCAACCTGATCTCAAGTTTCTTCGCTGTTTCCCTCCCTAGATCAACCTCTATCCTCTCTGTGACCGAAGCAAGACGTGAACGACCATTGACTTGGTTTAGGCTCGTCTTGTTCGACTTTGATCTCGAGCACTACGAAAGTACCCAGACACGGTGCATTGTTTTTCCAGGTAAAAACACGTCTTTGGGTACTTTTGTAGTGCTCGAGATCAAAATCGAACAAGACTAGCCTAAACCAAGTCAATGGCCGTTCAAGTCTTTCTTCAGTCACAGAGAGGATAGAGGTTGATCTAGGGAGGGAAACAGTGAAAGAAACTTGAGATCGGGTTAGAATGCGTGTTTTTGAGTGTGAAGGTTCAATATCCCCGTCGTGAATGTGACTGGAAATCTCCAAGGCTAGAAGTGTGTTGAATGCTCAGGTATTCGCTCTGAGGTTCTGATGTTTTCAAGTGTTCTGCCTTGGAAGATAGAGGAAGCCTCTATTTATATTGTTGAACTCACCCTGATCTCTCGACAGAGAAGGTGGAAGCCGTGGAAGAGTGGAGGAGTGGAGGACATGAGTTGTGCTCTGCAACTGCTAGAGTCGTGTAGAACATGTCCACTCAGCACCACTTTCTCATAAATGTCCATCATCTCTAACAGTTTCTTTCTAACTGCCGTAAACCGCCAGACCAATACCCATAAAGTTATCCCCCCGTATGATGTTTTGATATCTCGTGTAGTATGCAGATATTGCATGGTTGTGTTGAATTTAAACAGCGTTGCATGGTTATGGCTCTATGGCCAATGTGGTTTTCGCGTTAGAGGTGTATGTTGTGGCTTTACAGCAACAGCCTTGGCCTTTGGCCAAGGTTAGGAATCTATGGCGCCATGAGTATGGCGCCATGGGCCAAGGTCAAATTTTTATGGCGCCATGGTGTTGTAGCTATGGCCTTGGCCTTGTGGCCACTGGCCAAGGCCAATCTTTGTGGCGCCATGCTGCCTTGTGGCCACTGGCCAAGGCCAATCTCTTATGGCGCCATGAGTATGTCGCCATAGTTTTGAGGCCAAGGCCAATCTTTCGTGGCGTATTTAGGCCACGCCACTTCGAGTAAGGCATGTTTGTACACTTGGGCTATGGCGTATTTTAGGTCATGGCATGCTTATCCATGGTATATTAAGCCATTCTGTGTTTAGATTGTGGCCTGCCTAAGTGTATTTAGGCTGTTGTATGCTTCTCGGAGAACTCTGGACAGGCCTAGAGCCACGACTTTTATGAGGTTTTCATCGAGACTCGAGTATCGAGTCGTATTTTAAGAGGAAATCCATGAGGATGCGTCTCTGTTAACTCTCCACCATATACCAGTGAGCAATTTAGATCTGATGTCGAGGAATTCGAGGTGATGTCGACATGAAGTAAATTGATGGGTTTATGAGTTGGTGGGGTTATTTAGCAATGCACTACGATAGTATTCTCTCCACCCGGAGTTATAAGAGAGAACTCATAAGGAGCATATTCAGCCTGCAGAACAGGTTGTATTCTGAGCTGTAGAGATGTGCCTGAGTAGGCAATTGCCTTTCGGCAAGGCATGATTAGAGAGTCGTTTTACATTTTTGTCCCTCTTCCAAAAAAAAATCACCATCTACATACGTAGCTTGCAATTAAACTCAACCCCCCATTGTTCCACATACGTAAAGGTACCCCATAGATCATAACTCAAATTCGTAGTCTTAATCTCTCAAAATGGTTTTTTCAAGAAGATGTAACCAAGGTCTTAATGTGAACAAGTGATTTGCTACGTAGAATGAGCATGTTCCTAAAGCATTTTTACGATCTTCCTCATCCTTAGAATAAAAAATATAAGCACTATTACCGTGTAATTTTTATGTTTACCTCCTTCTTAAGCTGGATAACTTGCTAACAACATTTTGGACATCAGCAAATGCAGGGGCGAATCTAGCCTTGTGAAAGGGTGTGCACTTGCACACCCTTGTTTTCCCAAATCTCCATTAGGAGCCATTTTTTTACAAGGTAAATTTTTTTTGTAGCCTTATTTGCACCCCCTTTGAAAATCTTAGTTGCACCCCCTTGTTTTTTCTCCCTAATTTTCTTCGATATTACCAAAAAGTCTATTTATTTTTTTGTTTGCACCCCCTCTCATCAAATCCTAGATTCGCCCAAATGAACATTTTTTTCCTAGCAAAGAAACCCACCACCAGATTTTCCGATCTCTTATGCCTTCTGGAAATTTTTCGAACAGAGAAGCTACCATTCTGTTCCTATTAACCTCAGCAAGGGGGTAAATTTCTTTTTTGGTTGAGGTTTACTTGGTTTTGGAGCTGGAAAAATGGTTCTCCAATTTTAAGGGTTCGAAACACCCCTATTTGTTTCAATTAAAGAAGAAGAGTTCTTTCCCATAACCAGATTCATCTTATTTTTTTCTGAAAGAGTCTTTCGTGTTTGATTGTTACATCTATCAACACCTTCCAAAGTCATCTGTGAAATCTAGGGTTTGAACTACGATCTCCATTAGCACCATAAGCTTCATCTAATGAAGAAAAATCAAATAACCCCGATGATCTTCTTCGATTATTAAGGGTTTTTGAACATTGCTACTCTATGAATCACTTGAAATCAGAAGATATTGAGAGGCCATGGGAATAAATCGAAGGAAGATAAACCTAAAAATATCGCCTATGAAATTGCCTCCTCCACGTCATTATTGTTTCTCTCTCTTCTTTATAATGGGCAACCTATTTTGTTGTATAGCTTGTACTATTGTCGATGCTCTAGTTAGAGAGCTACCAGCAAAGGTCTTTCGAAAACGCTAAACGCGGCCCGGAATAGTGCCTGCCCAAAAACAGACCAAGAGAGATAGAGAGTGAGAAGAGAGAGAGTGTGGGTCCCACCATTGAAAATCCACCACACAAACCCCCTGCTAATCCTACGGACCTTGATGGTGCCACATCATGGTCCGTTTTCGGGCACCCTTTTTTGGGCCGCATGTAGCAGCTCCGCAATGTAATAACTTATTACCTCTGTAAAGTGTCGGTATACTGACTTCATCTTAATAAGCTGATGATTGTGATGACCACCAAATTTTTTAGTCCCAACTTGTTTTACTTTTTATTGTAAAATTCGAGTCAAGTTATATTTGAGTTTGAAGTTACTGATATTCATTAGGGAAAATTGGGAATCTGCCCCAGATTCAAACTTTCATTCGATGATTTGTCCCGGGTTTCCAGTTTTGGGGGATCTACCCCACCGACCCAACATTCCGTCCAACTGAGTTAAATGGTCAATTTCTGACACATTGACTGGTCAAACATTTCTGCATATGACAGTTCTAACTTTTAGTCATTACGAGTGTTGCTTCATATTTCACGAAGAACAAAAGAGAGCGAACAAAAGAAATCGATCAATAGATACACTTTTATTTTATTTTTGGTGAGCGAACAAAAATAGAGTTACTAATAGCTTCTCTGCTACTATGCAACATCATCACAATATATATCAATCAAACAAGACTTGAAACCTTCAAAATCCAGCGAAAAAAGAAACATACCCAAGCTCCAAGATTCAACCTTTATAATACAAAGTTGAGTCAATTTTTAGCTGTTGAAAACCTAACTAGACGGTTATTCAACTTATTAATGAAAATGGGATTAGAGAATGTTCAATGGGTTCAGAGAAAATTTATTGAAAGTAAGTATTTCAGAAATGATTACCATGATGTCCATATGAGGCCATTCAACACGAAATTTGATCTTCAGAAGCTAGATTTGTGAAATCAGATGAGATTATCGAAGGTTGAATCTTTGCCTTGACTGTGTCTATTGATGGAATCTACTTCAAGCTACCATTGATGAGCTTGAAGAGGAAGAAGAGGACGACGCAAATCAAATACGAAGGGAACAAATGTCTCTGCTTTCACACGTGGGATTGCGCATGTGCGAAAAATCAAATTGTTAACAGTTTGGATGGAATGTTTGGTTGGTGGGGCATTAGGGATGGGCGTGGGGCGGGTATGGGGTGGGTAAGCCAATTTCCACCCCCGCTCCGTTCGTAAAAAAATTACCCATATCCTACCCATTACCCACATAAATGGGGACGGGGCGGGTATGAATAATATCCGTATGGAGCGGGTTACCCATTGGTTACCCATAACATTATGTCATCAAGATATAACATGAAAATCGATCACTAATCTACAAGTATTAAAACTTAAAAGATAGAGGAGATACCTTATACCTTGTGTAATGAAAACCCTAAATAAACAATAAAAACACTCGATGAAAACTATGCTTATTCTTTTTATAGCATAAAAAATCTAAAATCCTAGGGTATTATAAGTATGGGGCGGGTACGGGGCGGGGACTTTGATTTCCATACCCGCCCCATCCCCACTTTCTAATTTCGGGTAATCCCCATACCCATATCCATCCCCATTTTTACGGGTAATACCCTATCCAATTGGGGCGGATAACCACGGGTATCCAAACCCATAGGGCAAACGCCCATCCCTATGGGGCATATCCCCGAAACTGGGAATTCATGGTAGATCTCCAAACGAAAATTTGAAACTGGGCAGATCCCAATTTTCCCTATTCATTCCCAATTTTCCCAATTTTCCGATTGCTGGGGTTAACCAAACACTTGGGTCCCGACATTTCAGAGCTATCTTACGTTATAGACTTGGGATCCCTCTTTTCGAAGAAGGAGACGCTTGCAACAGTTGTGGTAGGGAGATGGATATTTTTGGGGACCATGCCGTGCATTGTTCAAGCGGTATTGGTCTCAATATAGACATGACCTGGTTCGTGATACATTCGCTGATATTTGTTATCGGGCGGGCGTGCCGGCTAGGAAGGAGGTTGATTTGGGGTTCATCTCAGATAACGGATTAGCTTTGAGACCGACGGATATCTTAGCGTATAACTGGGATAATGGGCATGATGTGTGTATGGATATCACAGTTGTTTCACCTTTTACAGGCGTTGGGGTGCGCGCGTTTGTTCCGGGCAAGGCGATTGAGGATGTTGTAGTCCGTAAGAAGGACAAATATTTAGAGAAATGTTCTGCTCAGGGTTTTGGTCTGGGGGTGCTTGCTTTTTCCACGTTAGGGGAGTTGGGTAGTGACACCGTGGAGTTCCTGAAGAGATTGCGTAACTACATGGCTAGTCATGATGCACACGTCACAGTGGGGGATTTCCTTTTCCATAGGATAGGAGTTGTACTTCAAAAAGGGATTGGAGCTCAGCTTGTTGTCAGGCTCCCATCCAATTCTTGTAAGCTTCTTTCAGTTGATGATGAATAATGAAAAATAACTTAAAAAAAAAAAAAAAGAAAAAAAAGTTGATACAACATCTGTATGCACAAAAAATTTCTACACAAAGAAATTGTGTTAACTTAAACACTCCAACTGTCCAAACTCCAAATCCTCAAAGTTCAACATCGTCACATATGATATCAAAGGATAATGTCCTTTTGTTGGTTGCCAAAAGAGTGGTCGTTTTAAAACAAAAATTAACACTCTAAGGACATGCACCAAGAACAACTTTAGAGTTGTGTCGGTACCGACTAACATAAACTGTTTTCGTCCCTGAAACTGAACTGAAAAAGTAAAAAGCTCATTCTTTTTTAGGCAGAAGAGTATATGAGTTGGTTGAGTTGGTTCTACCTTCTCTTTTAGATTTGTATCTTTCTTCTAGGTTGTTCTATGAAAAATATTACATTTGCAAAGGGAAAATAAATTATTTGCAATTACCAAAAATATATAGTGTAGTTCTACCAAATATTTAACTTACTCTGGAAATGGATGGACGAATTTTCAACCCATCACCAAGGCCTAAAAGATTAATCAAGTGTTTGCATAAACCTAAAACATGTCCGTGACCTTGAACACCACCTTACATTTTATTTATGGGGATCATTGAACTTTACAATGAAATGAGGAAACTATAATTTCCCTCTAGGAAAACATTATTACTTGTTTACAATAACATCCTTATTATTAGAACGATAAACAACATTTAATTGGTTCTCCTACAATTAATTCTAATTTCACCGTTACCACCTGTTAAAGGGCTGAGATTACCCATCTTTACCATAGCAGCAGCAAAATCACTCAAGAATGTAGGGTTGTTATTGCTGTAAGCTATGACTTGGGCATCAGCTGAACCACCATTAAATAGCACTTGATCTGAATGGAGAAGTCCTCTCCTGCTTACCAAATTTCTGTAATAAGTGTTGTCGAATACTGTCGGGGTTGAATCAAATGGAGCCAGGTTGTTGGTACCTCCTGACAAGGGACAAATACCTTTCAAGGAATTCGCAAACGCCATGTCTATGTTGGTCTCGGTATGGATTCGGTTACGGAAATGTAGACATCTAGACACACCAATAGTATGAGCTCCTAGTAATAAAAGATAATGAAATATTAATTTTATGATTAACATAAAGAAATCAACTATTTTACCGAATTGGTATTGCACATTATTGTCAAAAATTAGAGCAACAACATTTAGAATTAAACCATTTAGAAGCCCATTCATATCAAAACGTACACTTCAGAATTATAAATAAAATGTGCACCAACTAAGATCTCATTTAAATAAGCTTGAAGTTTTTTCGAAGTGACAATAAGTTTGAAGTTTAATCAGTTCTAATTTTCATCATTGTTATCAAACTTACCCGAGAGAGTCACCATTTCTTTAGCAGTAAAACCTTTGTTACCGAAGCTTCCGATCAAGTTATTGAGAGAAGAAGCAGGACCAGGAAGATTATTATTTGCTGCAGTTGCACTTGCAGTCCTTGAATCTCGTCTTCCCAATGGTACGTTCCATGATCGACCACCCAACTAATGAAAGAGAAGAAAAAAAGGTAATTCAGATAATTAAATTGCATTATGGGGTCTGTAAGTACATTAGTTAGTTTAGCAGCCTTAAAAAGAGTTTGCTAAAAGAAATGGAAGTTTTTGGACAAAGTTAATGTGATCTTGCTTACAGCAACAACAGAATCGCGAGCAGCAACAGTAAGGATGTCAGCACAAGATACCGTTCTTGGGCAGAGTGTCTCAAGTTGAGATTTTATTGCATCAATAACATTAAACCCTCTCAATGAATTTGCGTTTGGCCCTGCATTCTTCTCTCCGGTGAAGCCTGTTCTGTCGTCCAAAAGAACTGATGCATCACAACCCTATAATGTCACAACAAATGTGCATGTCAGATGCATTTCATAGGCAGCAAATGCTTACTAAATAATGATGTTGATATTTCATGGCGCTTTTCTCTATTAACTGACTTGCACCTGAATTCCAATTTTCAAAGTATCTTGCAAGGAAAATTACCACTATGCGACTAAGAAAATCTAATGAAAATTCATTTTTCAATAGTAGAAGGTAAATTCAAAAATTTATGGACATGGCTGCTATAAGTTGCGGGGCCCAGGTTGTAATCTAGTCTAGCTCGCTTAGTCCAGCAACCGCCTAGTGTGTGCGTGAATGAAGGCTTAATTAATTGAGATATAGTAATATAATCACTTGCATTAACAAAACAATCATGGAAATGAAGACGTAGTATGGAAGCTCCCATTCTACGTTCGTTTGCAACTGCAGATCGCACTATAGTTTGGATGGTCGAGAGAGCATTAGGGCAACTGGTTGCGTAAAAGTTGGTAGACAGCTGAGCAGACGCTGTGTTAGTCTGCATGCCCAACAACATACACAACACCAAAACATAAGAAGCCAAAGGAAAAGTGGAAGAAGCCATGATTAGAAAGACTCTAAGATGATGGACTAGCTAGTGGAATCTTTTTGGTTTTAGTTGTTGTTTTAGCTCATCTCTAATTGGCTCCTATTTATAGCACTTAAGGAGCCAAACAAAGGTTTGTGATTCTTTTCGCAGGTAGTGGATGATAAATTAATGACAACTACGTAGTATTTTTTTTGTTGTTGATAGGTAATTAGCTTTGTCAAGCATATAATTTTTGTCTGATTAGTGAAAATCTCACCATATTCATCTGTTTGTAAAAACTTTTTTTCGCTTTCTCTCACCTACCAGAGAGGCGATTTTTTTCTCCTGCAAAACCCAACTGCCGGATATTTGGTTCTTGCCCAGATCGGCTCCTTTGGGAGCAGATCTGGGTAAATCTTTGTTTCAGTTTTTTAGTTTAGATTTCCCTTATTCTTTTGCTGTTTTTTCTTCCTGGTTTCACGGTTTTAGTAGCAGTCTTCACCCGAAATCCGGCCATCTTCGGCAACTTTCTTTTCCACTGAGATCGATCTCACATCCTTCTCGATGCTATTTACCTCATGTTTTTCGTCCAAGTTCTCCCAGTCTGTTCAGATCTGATCTTCTAGATACAAAAAATCAGTTTTCAGGAATTTCAGAAGTCACTGTTTTCGTCTCCGGCTCCGTCTCCGGCTCCATCAACGTTGCCGTCACCGTCACCGTCACCGTCAACGTCAACGTCAACGTCAACGTTACCGTCAACGTCACCGTCAACGTCACCGTCAACGTCGCTGTTACCGTTAAAGTCACCGTCAAAGTTAGTGTCGCCGTTACCGTTATCGTAGCTGTTACCGTCACCGTTAGGGTCAACTCCGTGGCTGCCTTCAGCGTTACCGCTACCGTTACCGTCAACATCAGTGTATCTACTTCAGCGACAATTGGTGTTCCAACTTCTTTTACCGGACGTAATTTGGTTGAATCTGTTGGATGTGCTGACGCAAATTGGAGTCTTTATTTCCCATTAGCATTTGTGGTTTTGTTTCTGGTAAGACACGACAACTCGTTCCGGTCTCTTAGGTGGATTCATTGCTCGGTCTACTCCGTTCAGGGTGACTCGAGATGTCTACCGGTTAAATTAGTGCATGTGTTATCATTGCAGAGTGTTGCTCACCTAGTTTACCAAACACCTAGAGTTGTCGACATTAACAGGGGTAGGCCTTTCCCTCGAATAGTAGGGACCCGTTGGTACTTATCTTTGTCTTTTCCAGAAGCGGTGAAGACTAAACTTTCAAAACCGCGTTGGCAGTATATGGATTGCCTTAGGAATATTCTTGTGGGCTGGTTGTCTGGGATTACTTCTCTTGCTTGGGAGTTTTGGAGGTTCGTCATCTTATACGATACCAGTGGATCGTCACTTGGGTGTCCTTTATTAGTATGTTTCGAGGATCGATCTAGTTCAGTTACTGTGCAACTCATCATCAATAGAGTGAAGTACCCTCTATCTATTTATCTGAACATAAGTCTCGTTGCGAAGGTTGAGTACCCTCTACCACCACTTACCTTAGTTAGAAGAGTGCGACAACAGTGGTTTGAGGATAACCGGTGTATGGATTCCCTGTTCCTAAGCCCAAAATTTATTTGGGGTCCTGAATTAATGCCTTGGTACTCTGTTATTTTCGGGTTAAGTCTGTCTACTAGTGTCTATGTTGGTGTGTCTGCAGTGCCGTGCACCACTCTACTACTACTTTTGTCTTCCATGTTTTCTGTTAGTATGTCGGTCTGTATATTATGTAGTATCTCTGGTATCTTGTATTTGCATGGTTTTACTTTAGTTACTTTTCTCTGCATCATCGGCGGTGTCCTAGTTCAACTGCTATTTCAACTCATGAAATTGGAAGGTCTACCATGGATTAGTATCAATCATATGAAGCTCGGGCAGGATGAGGAAGATGTTGGGTTTCACCATTATGGGGTAATTCCTTTTTGCCTTAAAGGATACATTACGTCCGGCCATTGTTGTCAATGGCCAGTTGCTGTCATTCTTGTATGCATGGCAACACAATGTTTTGGTTTTGTGATCATCCGGCTTACGACTTCATGGACTCGATCTAATTTATCACACACGACCGGTTTTTCGACACCGATGGAAACTAGAAACGTTACAACCTTTGTGGAAGTTGATTTGATGTTGTTTACTTTATGTTTTTGGGAAACATCTTATCAAGTTTGTAAACACTCATGTAATGTTCTTTAGTTAATATATGCAGTCCTCTCCTTCAAAAAAAAAAAAAACATTAAACTAAAAAAAACTCTAATGATTAGTTCATTTAAAACCTTAATTTTCGAAAAAAAAAGTCAAACGTGCCTATTTTTTTGAAAAACGGAGGGAGTAGGTTGGCATGCAAATCTTGCTTAGTAGAAAAAAGACTGGTCAATAAAGTTGACTTTTGTGAATACTTAGAGCAAACACTATGGTGGACAGAGTCTCTGCAATTTCTCCGAAATTCGGACATAGCAAGACACATAGTTACTAAGACGTTCGGACATAGTGGTTATTGAGTACCCGTTTAATTTTAATACTTTTATTATCTACTTAATTTAAAAGTTGATGTATATATATCTAAAATATGGGGTATAATTTGGTGAATACAAAGTAATACGAAATACTCACTTATTACAT
>JAJJMA010245441.1:0-11403 GCA_023529015.1 Papaver nudicaule
AAGTTTGTTGCTGGTGCATGGATTCGCTTAGCAAATCTTTGGCATGGATCACATTTTTGAGAGATGCTCTTTGCGTCGGCATGCATATACGGCCAATAGTACCCTTGGGCCTTTGTTCGTTGTGCCAGTGCTCTTGCGCCGCTGTGGGTACCTGCTTCGCCACTGTGCAGTTCGTTCATTAGTGTTATTCCGTCTACTCGGTGCACACACCTTAATAGTGGTCCCAAGAATGACTGTCGGTGTAAGACCCCGTCTATGAGGCGATAGTTAGCAGATCTACTAGTCACTTTGTGTGCTTCTAGTGGATTGCTTGGTAATTCTCTGTTTTCCAAGTATTTTCTTATGGGGATTCTCCAATCGTCGTATTCTTCTTGGATGGCCATCACCAGTTCTCCTTCAAGTGCTATTGATGATTGCTTTATTCTTCCGATTTCAATGGAGATAATGTTTTTATCTGTTACCTTGGAGGCAATGAATGCCAAAGCATCTGCATGCCTATTGTCTTTTCTACAAATGTGTCGTATTTTGAGATGTGGAATTTTCGACATGAGCCTTCTTGCTAACTTCTTATACTTGGATAACAAATCACTAGATTGGTAACTCCCGTCTAATTGTCGCACAACCAGTTGCGAGTCCGTTGTTATTCTGGCTTCCTGGATTTCCATGCTAATCATTCGTTTTAAAGTATGAATCAGTGCTTCATATTCTGTTTCATTGTTGGTTGCTTCGAACTCCAACCGAAGCGCAAAGACGGTGCGTTCTCCCTCGGGCGATGTGAAGACTATGCCTATACCTCGGCCATCGCTGTTTACTGATCCATCGATGAAAATTTCCCATCTTCGAGGATGGCACTGTTCTAGCAGGTCTTCGGGCCCGTCGTCATCTTCGATTCCCAAAATTGGTTCATCTTCGTAATCCTCCTCTATTGGAAACTCGGCCAGAAAGTCTGCGATGATCTGTGATTTTAATGCCGTTCTGATTTCATACTGCACGTCATATTGTCCAATTTGAGCGTTCCATCTTGCAATTCTTCCTGCTGCTTGGATATTTTTCAGAATGGACTCGATTGGTGTTTTCGTTAGCATGATTATTTTATGAGCCTGGAAGTAAGTCCGAAGTTTTTGCGTTGCGACTACTAGCGCGAGGATTAGCTGCTCCAACTTGGTGTAATTCTTTTCAGCTGGAAAAAGTGTCATACTGATGTAGTATACTGGTTTCTCTTCTTCTTTAGTTGTTACTAGCACTGCACTAATGGCGTCTTTGTTCGCGGCTATGTATAATTTCAAGTTTTCGTCTTTCTCTGGGCGCTGCAGTGCTGGCAGGCTTGCTAGGTAAGCTTTGATCCCCTGAAAAGCGGCCTCCCTTTCGTCTGTCCACACGAATTGCTCTTCTTTTTTCAGAATGCTAAAAAAGTCTTTGCATCGATCCGAGGATCGTGCGATAAATCTGCTAAGAGCAGCCAATCTCCCATTTAAAGCTTGCACCTCTTTTATGGTTGTTGGCGATGGCATTTCTCGGATGGCTTGCACTTTTAGCGGGTCCGCCTCGATGCCAGTTTTTGTGACTATGTATCCCAAAAATTTCCCAGAGGTCACTCCGAAGATGCACTTTGCTGGGTTGATCTTCATGTTAATCTGTCGCATCTTTTCCAGTATTTCTCGAAGGTCTTTCACATGGGTGTCAGCTTTTTTGCTTTTGACAAGCATGTCATCCACGTAGGCTTCGACGGTCTTTTTTAGCCAAGGACGAAAGATATTCTCCATGGCCTTTTGATAAGTAGCGCCGGCGTTCTTTAATCCGAATGGCATTCTGGTGTAGCAATATAGCCCGTTGGATGTTAAGAATGCCGTGTGTTTCTGGTCTTCTTCCGCCAAAGGAATCTGGTTGTAACCAGAATAGCCGTCCATGAAGCTTAACAGCTCGTGTCCGGCGGTGGCGTCCATCATTTGGTCTATGCTGGGCAGGGGATGGGGATCTTTGGGGCACGCCTTGTTCAAGTTGCTGAAGTCGATGCATATGCGTACTCCTTTGTTTTTCTTTGGTACAATGACCATGTTAGATATCCAATCTGCGTATTGTATCTTTTTGATAATTCATGTTTCAATCATCTTGTTTAACTCTGATTCGACCGCCGACTGGTATACGTCTGCTAGCTTTCGAGGTCTCTGCTTGAATGGTCGCACCGAAGGGTTTATATCTAAGTGATGACAAGCCAAGCTGGGATCAATTCCTGGCATCTCGCTCATCTTCCAAGCGAAGACGTCAGCATATTCTTTCAGCAAATCTTCCAACTCATCTCGCTGCTCCCTTGTCATCAGTGTTCCGATTTTCACAATCTTCGGATCTTCATTGGTTCCGATATTTACGTCCTCGGTAGGCTCTGTTGGGGTGAAGTTCGGAGTGTCGTTATTCATGGCACTGGGATCCTTTGGTGCTTCCTTTGTGATTATACTTTTTCCTTGTATTATTTGATTAATTTCCTCGCGAATCATTTTTTCCTTTTGCTGCCTGTGTCTCTCTCTTCGGTTACGCCGTGCATTTTTTCGCTGATCGATGTCTTTCTCGTGACATGCTTTGGACTCCGAACCCTCGCCTTTGATCTCACCAATGCCTTCGGGAGTTGGAAATCTGAGTTTCTGGTGCAATGTAGAGGGCACCCCTAAGATTCCATGCAACCATGGTCGTCCCAGGATTGCGCTGTATGGTGATTCTATGTCCAGGACACAAAATGTTGTCTTTAGCTCCATTGAAGCCGCGTACACTGGTAATGAGATGTCTCCCTTTGGTTTTGACGCTCTTCCATTGAATCCGTAGATGGTATAGTCCGAGGGCATCAGTGGAATGTTCGAGAAATATTCCCTGTATGCCATTCCGAATAATACATCTACCGAACTTCCTGGATCCACCAGGATCCTTGGTACTGTTGCCTTGTTTATGTTTATGTTTATGTTTATCACCAAAGGATTATTACTTGGGCCATCTTCGGGAAGGTCTGCTGCCTAATAGATTATTGGTTTTAATTGCCATGACTCGAATTTTCTTGCTTCAGTGACAATCATTATTTCTTTCCCATCTTTGTCTCTTTTGTGAATTCTTCCCCAAAAACTGCTGCTTCTTGAGCTGACGCTTTCCCTTGTATGAATCATTGAGTTGCAATGAGCGATTGGCATTGGTACTTCGTTTTGCGATTTTATTTGGATAATTTGCCCCGAAGGTTCTACTCGCTGCTTCGGAGCCTGGTCCGATTTTGACGCCATTTTGGTTATGACCTGTCAAGAAACAAAAAACCCGTGAGGTCCAAGGCGGCTAGCGCAGTGTACTTTTGTCGGCCATGTAAATCTACTCTGCAACAAATTTTTTCAGATGAAATTTATTATAAGTCGTATTTGCCCTTTTTAGATATATCCCCAACTGCTTATTTTGTCTTTTAACTCAAATCATCCCTTTCCATCTGGTTCTTTTTATGAAGTTTTATTTCCAAATATAGCATGAAATTTGAAAACCCTAAAATGAATTTTTGTGTATAACTTGGATTTTAAAAACCCTAAAATGGATTTTTAGATACAACACGAATTTGTAATCGTTTTTTGTAAGACTAGATTCTATTCTGCAAAAGGTTTAAAGTGAATATAAACTGCCTCTCTTGGAAATCAATTTTATTATACCAAGGTCTTGAGAACTTCTTTAACGGATGATTTTATCACCTGATGCTATGCTCAAAAAAACTCTTAAACACGCCAAAGCCTTTAAGGTCATTTAGATGCTTAAGGTACATGAGCTTCTTTCGGAAAACAAGTTTTTATACATCTTTTGGAAAGAAGAAATTATGCTAAAAAATTTGAAAACCCGAAAAATCACAGGCAAACCCTAAGTTGTTTTAATCGTCCCTGTTTCTAGCGCCAAACTGTACGAGTAGAAAATCTACATAGGTACTCAAGGAACCATATCCATCAGATCTACTCATACATACAGTAGTTTAGTTGAGGTTTAATGGTGCGAAGACCACAAGAACGATACCGAAGGTAATAAGAACAGTAATTCAAAACCAAACTTAGACAGTAAAGGCAAAATATAAGAAGATTTATAAGTATTTCGATGTTGTGATTACATGAATATAACCCTAAGGAACCATAGGAGATAACAGACCTAATCTCTCTTTTGCTGCTTAGGCTCAACCCAGAAAGAATCCAACCCTTACAACGTTTTCTAAGCTCGCCTTATATAAGCCGAGCTTGGGTGGTTTACAGCTAATAAAGACAGACGACTCAATCGTGGTGGTGTCAGTCCTTGTCGAGTAAGGCGGTGATGTCCCGAGGTTGATTTCTAGTCTTCGGTCCCTTTGTCATGGTCCGAATCCTTTCTCTTCGAGTCTCCCATTTGCTCGTTAGGTGACCTTCTTCGGGATGGTCCGAGATCTCGCTGCCGATCCTCTCGGTGTGGTTTGGCTTCTTGGATGCGAGACACGTGTTCCGAGGGGTTTTACCCCCTACAGTTTGCCTCTTTCCTTATCTGGAGATTGAAGAGATTCGGAGAAGGAAACTACTTTGGATTTTTCTTCTGTCCGACACGTGTCCGGTATTTTAACTTCTTTGGCCGACATCTGTGGCTTTTGATGATGTTGAGATCCCCACTCCTTCTACCTTTTACCGGCTGCGCCGGTCTCGTGTCCTCTTATTTAAACTTTGTTTACCCCTCCTTTCTTTCTCTTCTTCTTCTTCAGTTTTCTGCAATATCCTTAGTATTTTTCGATCTCCCTCTGTTGGATCTGTTCTTTCAGGCTTTCGTAATTTCTCTTATCTTCCTTTGTCTGTTCTCTCTCTGAGTTCCTCTTCGCTTTTCAAATCCTTGAAGCGAATATGCAATCTGGCGGTGAAATTTCTCGAAGGATGGTTAATCCTCAGGAATCTTCTTGGGAAGAAAGGGCCAAGGCTTTCGGTTTTGATGCAAGTCTTTTCCCTTGTAGGAGTCTGGGCAAAGTTAATTTGTCTCCTGAATTACTTTCTTCTCATCAGTGCGGTGATAGGAAATTAATTGTTTCCGGTGAGCAGCTTGGTTCCGGTTTCCCGATTCCGTTGTATGACCCTGAGAACCCTCTTTTTTACGAAATTTACTCTCGAATCAGTCCCCCTTGCGGCGTGATGCAACTGGACGGAAATTCTATCCGAGTCATTCGAGAGTGGGTAGCTCGTTCAAATGGTAAATCTTCCTACTATGAAAAACTTCCCGAGGAGCTCAGGCATTCACCCGAGTTTTGGACTGCCAATTTTTTTTTCAAATACTATAATGTGGAAGAGGGCTTGCTTGCACCGATGGTTCCCTGGGGCATAAGATTGGTCAAAACAGTTGATGCTTCGCATGTTATGAGCGATGTGGATTCTCCTGGGTCTTCAGCGAATTCACTCCTTCGTTGTTCTAACGATGAGTCGTGGCTTTCTAAGCCTGTTCTTATCGAAGGTCCTGTTCTTTTTGGTTACGAAGATAAAAAGAAAAGGGTTGAACGAACAAAATTTAGAGAGGATCACAAGTTTTCTGTTGTTGAATTTCACAAAATTCATTTCTCCGAAGAAAAGCGCAAAAAATTTCAGGCAAGGATATCTGCTGCTAAAGAGAAGGTACGTCGAGTGACATATGTGTATGTACATATAGGTATGTATCCCCTTACTGTTTTCTGAGGTGGTTTTCTTTTTCAGAAGCTTGAGCTGGGAAGCCCACAAGTTCGAGAACAGACCGATCTTTCAAGGAAAAGAAATGAAGCTTCGAAGGCGAGTGACGAAAAAAGTCAAGATAGTCTGGTGAGAAAATACTATGTGCCTCGGTTGTTTTCTAGGTATGTATGTCTGCCTCTGTTTTGGAACCTGACTATCGTGACTATTTTGTAACAAGTGGGAGTGCTTCGAGTTAATGAAGGTGCGATGAGGTTTTCTCTGTGTGACCCTAATCGGGAAAGGCCTGTTTTAAGCGGCGTGAATAAGAAGCTTGTGCAGACCCTTTCGCGAACTGTCGGTTCGCAGAGGTCTGCTGTGAAGAATGTTGGTAAAGGTGCAGTTGTTCCTCTCGTGCCCATGGGGAGAGTCGATGGTGGGAGCACCGAGGATGAGAAGGTTGAGTCTTTGAAGAGGCAGAAAGTGATGCCTGCAAGCGAGTCAGTTCCTCGGGGTGCTGTCGTGGCGAATTTGCCGCCACCGAGGCCTGTCGCTCCCGAATTTGCCGGAATCCGAGTTGGAGATCCTTGCCCGATTAACAGAAGTTTTAATCAGTATGGTTCCAATGACTGTTTTGTGGATTCTTCGCTGAGTCAACCTTCTGGTCCTGCCCCTGCCTCGAGTTCAGGTCGTGTTGGCTTTGTGTGAAAGCCGTATTCGGTAGAAGAGGCACAGAAGCTTCTTGGGCGAAGCTCTATTCCTGGTCCTTATGCCGAAGATCTTTCCGAACATTTGAGAGCGCATGCTAAGGATCCTTTGAAGCATCCGCTGGATCCTGCCTTGGTTAGGTTTCTTTCGCAAGCGTTTTCTGGCAAGTGGGATAGAGACGTTCTTGCTGCATCTCCTTCGCAGCATCAAGCTTTTGTTGAAGCTGTGAGTGTGTATTCCTGTGTTTTTTTTTTTTTTTTTTGATTTTTGTATTATCGTCTGTAGCAAAAGCATCATGGGGTGTATCTGGTGGATTTGAATGAGGCACAAAGGCGTGAGATTATCCGCCTTGATGCGGTTATTCAGGGTTTGGAACAGGAAAAAGGTGATCTCTCGAAACATCTTGAAACTGCTGCTCGAAAACAAGATGGTTATGCGCAAGAGTTGGAGGCCGAAAGGAAACAAGTTTCTAAACTTAACTCCGAAGTAGTTTTTAAAGAAAACGAGCTCTGTCTTTCACAGAGTGCTTGTAAGGAAAAGGACTGCCAGCTCGCGTCTCGCGACCAGGAAATTTTGGAGCTCCGAAGGCATATCAGTGGGGAAGAAGATCGAGCTGCTTTGTTTAGTCGTCAGCATGTGAGGCGTGTATTTAGAGATTTTGGCGTGCGGCCTCCCCATTATGACGAAGGTGCGAATGATTTGGATGCTTTCCTGGAGTCTGATAAAGGACTTATTCCTTGCGCATACGCGAAGCAGGTGGTGGCGCAACTGAAGGTTTCGGTGGAAAATAGTGAGCTTGATCCTGAGGAGATGGAAGACGAAGGTAACGAAGGTGATGTTGACAACGAGGAGCATGGCTATGAACTGCCAGAGGGGAATCCTCGTAAGGACAAGGGTGAAATGATTGGAGCAAGTGAGAATGTGAAGGTTCCTACCCAATCTGCTGGTGTTTCGAAGGCTGATGGTTCCCCCGTCAACGACCGAGATGCTTCAATTCTCCAGGCTAGTATCGATGTTACTGCTGGAGATGATGCTGCCATCAAGGAAATTGTTTGAGAATGTTTGAGTGGAAGATATCCTGCCTGGATTTTCTTTATTTTTCTTTTGTTTTTGAGTATGACTCAGTGTAGCTTGTTGGTTTTGGATTTTTCTTTTTGAAGTGTATGTATGTTTTACTGTTGCCCTTCTTTTCTAGTTAGTATGGTTACTTGAGGTGCAACTTCGGGGCTTACTTCGATGTAGGAGATAGTGAATCAAGCTAGTGGGGGCGTACGGATCACCCCTCCCAAAGGCTTTAAGTTACTCGCACTGGTTTTTAAGCAAAACACTGGCTATTGATGTCGTGAACACCAGTTTTACTCTTAATACGTTAGGTAGGTACCGAAGATATCTGCTTATCTTCCTTGAGGGCATGGTAGTGCCCTGATAACCTCTAGTCTAAGTAAGTGTAAGAGCTTTAACATGGATGCCCCGTTTCTCAATAATAAAATAACACAATGGGGGAGTGCCGGTCAAGGCTGGAGCTTAGACATGGCACTTTTCTCCTATCGCGGCCTAAAGTTCAACCCATCCAAATCTTTAGCTGTCCCCCCCCTGGGGTACAATTTTTTAGAGGGATCCCTCGGCTGCGTACTTCGCTCCTTGTTTTTCAGAACGGGGCAGCTGCCTCGGGGTTCCATCTTCCTCTATAGGTAGATGTTAATCCCATTTATCGTCCCCTCGGCGTCCGAGAACGTGAAGTCCTCGTGGCCATTTGGTAGTGGGTACGATTGTATCATCGGCTTATGTAGCCTTGATTCAAGGTGCCCACCTCTAACGGGGTGTCTTGTGGGTAGAGGACCGTGCCATATAACTCGTAGGGCCCTTACGATTTATATGAGCATCAGCTCTGTGCCTGTTATGCAAGGTCTTTTTGTTTGTTGGCGTTTTTGCCTCGGCGTTACAGCCTTTTTTGTTTGTTGGCGTTTTTGCCTCGGCGTTACAGCCTTTTTGTTTGTTGGCGTTTTTGCCTCGGCGTTACAGCCTTTTTGTTTGTTGGCGTTTTTGCCTCGGCGTTACAGCCTTTTTGTTTGTTGGTGTTTTTGCCTCGGCGTTACAGCCTTTGACTAGATCATTCTTTTGGAGTCTGGTTTGGCGCTTTCGTCGTAAAATTCTCTTTGTTTCGAGGATACATGGTACATTTTTTATGTGTAATACTTCCTTATATATTTTGCGTTCCATGCATTGCCGAGTCTGAGGCCATCTTTTTCGTCAATTAGTTTGTACGCTCCTTTTCCTGCCTTTTGCTTGATTGTGTATGGACCTTCCCAAACTGGTTCTAGCTTTCCCGCGTTTCCTTTTTGGTAAGGCGGTATTTCTCGTAACACGAGTTCGCCCGGTTGAAACTCTCGTTCAATTACCTTTTTATTGTATCCTCGGGCAGCCCCTTTCTGGTAATTAATGATATGTTGTCGAGCTTCCTCTCTTTCTTCTTCGAGGTCATCCAATTTTGTGTATATTAGATCAGCCGACAGGTTCTGCTCCCACGCTTTGTATTTATCCGTTGGTATCATTATTTCTGTAGGTAATACCGCCTCGGTCCCGTATGTTAGGTGAAAAGGAGTCATTCCCGTTGCTCGTCTTTGTGAGGTTCGGAATGCCCACAGTACATTGTGAAGATGTTCGCACCACTGCTTCTTGTGCGGTAATACTCGCTTTTTTAAGTTGTCTCCTATGGTTTTGTTTGTTGCCTCGGCCTGCCCGTTACTTTGAGGATAAATTGGCGTCGAGGTGCCGAGCCTTACGTTGTATTGATTCAGAAGTTCTTTAACTTCGGTGCTGAGGAATTCTTGGGCGTTGTCCGAAACTATCTCTGCGGGCACTCCAAATCGACAGAATATGTTCTCCCAGAAGAAGGTAAATACTTCCTTTCCCGTATGGCTTCGCAAGGCTTTGGCTTCGATCCATTTGGAGAAGTAGTCGGTTGCGACTATGATGTACCTTTGTTGTCCCGTTCCTGGAATGAATGGGCCGACAATGTCTACCCCCCATTTGGCAAAGGGCCATGGGCTTAGTACTGAATTCAAGTTTGTTGCTGGTGCATGGATTCGCTTAGCAAATCTTTGGCATGGATCACATTTTTGAGAGATGCTCTTTGCGTCGGCATGCATATACGGCCAATAGTACCCTTGGGCCTTTGTTCGTTGTGCCAGTGCTCTTGCGCCGCTGTGGGTACCTGCTTCGCCACTGTGCAGTTCGTTCATTAGTGTTATTCCGTCTACTCGGTGCACACACCTTAATAGTGGTCCCAAGAATGACTGTCGGTGTAAGACCCCGTCTATGAGGCGATAGTTAGCAGATCTACTAGTCACTTTGTGTGCTTCTAGTGGATTGCTTGGTAATTCTCTGTTTTCCAAGTATTTTCTTATGGGGATTCTCCAATCGTCGTATTCTTCTTGGATGGCCATCACCAGTTCTCCTTCAAGTGCTATTGATGATTGCTTTATTCTTCCGATTTCAATGGAGATAATGTTTTTATCTGTTACCTTGGAGGCAATGAATGCCAAAGCATCTGCATGCCTATTGTCTTTTCTACAAATGTGTCGTATTTTGAGATGTGGAATTTTCGACATGAGCCTTCTTGCTAACTTCTTATACTTGGATAACAAATCACTAGATTGGTAACTCCCGTCTAATTGTCGCACAACCAGTTGCGAGTCCGTTGTTATTCTGGCTTCCTGGATTTCCATGCTAATCATTCGTTTTAAAGTATGAATCAGTGCTTCATATTCTGTTTCATTGTTGGTTGCTTCGAACTCCAACCGAAGCGCAAAGACGGTGCGTTCTCCCTCGGGCGATGTGAAGACTATGCCTATACCTCGGCCATCGCTGTTTACTGATCCATCGATGAAAATTTCCCATCTTCGAGGATGGCACTGTTCTAGCAGGTCTTCGGGCCCGTCGTCATCTTCGATTCCCAAAATTGGTTCATCTTCGTAATCCTCCTCTATTGGAAACTCGGCCAGAAAGTCTGCGATGATCTGTGATTTTAATGCCGTTCTGATTTCATACTGCACGTCATATTGTCCAATTTGAGCGTTCCATCTTGCAATTCTTCCTGCTGCTTGGATATTTTTCAGAATGGACTCGATTGGTGTTTTCGTTAGCATGATTATTTTATGAGCCTGGAAGTAAGTCCGAAGTTTTTGCGTTGCGACTACTAGCGCGAGGATTAGCTGCTCCAACTTGGTGTAATTCTTTTCAGCTGGAAAAAGTGTCATACTGATGTAGTATACTGGTTTCTCTTCTTCTTTAGTTGTTACTAGCACTGCACTAATGGCGTCTTTGTTCGCGGCTATGTATAATTTCAAGTTTTCGTCTTTCTCTGGGCGCTGCAGTGCTGGCAGGCTTGCTAGGTAAGCTTTGATCCCCTGAAAAGCGGCCTCCCTTTCGTCTGTCCACACGAATTGCTCTTCTTTTTTCAGAATGCTAAAAAAGTCTTTGCATCGATCCGAGGATCGTGCGATAAATCTGCTAAGAGCAGCCAATCTCCCATTTAAAGCTTGCATCTCTTTTATGGTTGTTGGCGATGGAATTTCTCGGATGGCTTGCACTTTTAGCGGGTCCGCCTCGATGCCAGTTTTTGTGACTATGTATCCCAAAAATTTCCCAGAGGTCACTCCGAAGATGCACTTTGCTGGGTTGATCTTCATGTTAATATGTCGCATCTTTTCCAGTATTTCTCGAAGGTCTTTCACATGGGTGTCAGCTTTTTTGCTTTTGACAAGCATGTCATCCACGTAGGCTTCGACGGTCTTTTTTAGCCAAGGACGAAAGATATTCTCCATGGCCTTTTGATAAGTAGCGCCGGCGTTCTTTAATCCGAATGGCATTCTGGTGTAGCAATATAGCCCGTTGGATGTTAAGAATGCCGTGTGTTTCTGGTCTTCTTCCGCCAAAGGAATCTGGTTGTAACCAGAATAGCCGTCCATGAAGCTTAACAGCTCGTGTCCGGCGGTGGCGTCCATCATTTGGTCTATGCTGGGCAGGGGATGGGGATCTTTGGGGCACGCCT
>JAJJMA010245444.1:0-20802 GCA_023529015.1 Papaver nudicaule
ATCGTGATGATTATATAAGTATTTGTAACAACTCAATCATATTTGCATTAAATATAAATTAAGTTACATTGTGGTGATAAAATAAAATCTAAATTACATTGTGTTGATTATATAAGCATTTGTAAGAGCAATATCTTCCTCCGTAGTAAAATTCTTAACCATATTAAACGGAAATGAAAGACTTTGAGTGAGGTTTAGAGTGAAAAATATGTGAAATGTTGGATATTTTCAACAAACCCCAGATTTTGTAGGCGCTAGGGTGCAGCGCACCTTAGCAGAGTGCGAGACAACGTCTCGTAGAAATTTTTCTGTTTTTAGGGTTCTAATTGACAGTTAGAAAACTGAATAAGTGGTTTAGATGGGGTGTAAGAGGGGTGTGAGGGAAGAAAAGTCAAGCAAAAAAAAATCGAAGGGCGGACACTCAGTGAGCGCCAAAAACTGGGCGTACACTGAGTGGCCGCAGGCAGTGGCGGAGGAGTGTAGAGACATGTGGGGTCCCTAGACCCCACAAGATTCTCATAAAAAATTAATATAGGCTTAGTAATTCGGTAAATAAATCAACATGTGGGGGCATATATGATAGGTAATATTGAAAATATGTTTTCTAGTGGGGTCAAAATAGTAAACTTGGGTGGAAGATATTTTGTTTTAATCAAAACTTCGTTCTGGTCGAGAGGCAAACCTAAAACTCTCTTGAGTTTGTTATGAACAGAAGTTCCAAAAGAAGAAGAAGCAAAGGGAGGGATACCGATGAAAAATTATTATTAGAAGCATCAGATTAAGGTATGTATCATGTATGTGAGTCTTTATCTATAATCATTTATCAGCTTTTTCTTCCATAATTTTTATATGATTAAAGATTGATATACTGACATACTGTGAATACTTCTATTCTATTCCTAGCTTCTTCTTTCTTAGCTAGTTTCTTAGCTAGTTTCATTTGATGCGTCTTGCAGAATTTTATCCAAGGGATTTTTCTGAACATGACCTTTTGTTACTTGATGATCAGCTCGAAAATTACATCATTGATATGAGGTCAAGCCCTGGTTTTTCAGATTTGAGTGGAATTGCTGCTCTTGCCAAACAAATGGTCAAAACAAAGAAAGATAAAGTCTATCCATTGGTTTATTTGCTGTTGATATTGGCTTTAGTTTTGCCGGTTGCTACTGCTTCGGTAGAAAGACTTTTCTCTGAAATGAAAATCTTAAAGACTCGATTACGTAATAGAATGGGTGATGAATGGTTGAATAATTGTTTGCTTGCTTATGTTGAAAAACTAATTATGGATAGCATTCTTGATGAAGTTGTTATGCAGCGTTTTCAGATCATGAAGCCGCGTAAAGGACGGTTGTACTAAGGTCTGTTGAAGGGTCTCATTTTGCATTTTGGGAAGAATTTCATACTTACTTGTCATCTTACATATACATGGGTTTATCTGTTGTTGATATGAAGTATTGTGGATGTAATTACTTACTTGTAATCTTTGTTATGGGAACAAATATATAAGATCCAATTTTTTTGTTTCTTTAAAGTTTGCAGAATCTTGTTATTCAGTTCTGTTTGTAATTATATCCAAGTGATTTTTGATATCAGAGTTTCTTTCACAAAGAGTGCAGGTAATGGCAGTTCTCTATATTTTAGTGTTTCTCAGTTTTTTTTTTGGAACTTTGTTGACAACTGCTTGTTGTGCAGGTGCTAAAAAAGGTTTGTTGGTTCATACTGTTGGCGAAACACGATACAAAGTTGGCGAAACTACTGTTTCAGGTACTATATCTACAGTAAAATTTAGATTTTTACTGTTCATGTGCCCAAAATTTTTGGCGCCCTACGGCCGCAAAATGTTGCCCCCATATCCTCAACTTCCTGGCTCCGCCACTGGCCGCAGGCGTACAGTAAAAGGCCGAAAAACGACTTAAAATTTGTAGCACATCTGAGACAAGTTTTAAGTTATGACAACTTTTATACAAGTTTTAGGTCTTTTGACCTACTATTCATCAAAAAAGGTGCACCATAGTGCTTGCTCTTATAATTTGCGTATAAACTTGTTGGTCCATAGATACAACCTAGCTAGCCGATCCTAATCTATATCCTTGCATTGATAAATTTCTGACTACGGTTAGAGCATCCGTCATTCACTCTCAAATAGTCATCGAAATGATTATGTGAGTAGAGAGCTATCAGCGTGTCCTCTTTATGAGAAAGAAATGGTGACCATCACCCCCCCCCCCATAGGGCGGAAAAAAACCTCTGTGCCCGAAATTGCTGTCCCCCCTGTTTCAATCAATCCCCTTTTCCCACGTATCCAATTTTTTTTTTTTTGCCCCCCCCCCAACTCAACCAATTTAGCCCCGCCCTATCTGAGTGGTACAGGGGGACGGGCACATAGGATTTTATCTGCCAATAGTCCATCTACTGATACTCTACGAGGTGTCTATAAATCTACAATTGTTTATGATTGTTGTAGTCAAATCTTTGAGATAGAAATTAACAAAATTAACTGGAATTTCTGGAAATTATCCTCTTTCATTTTCTGGATAGATGTGCAAATAGCAGTAGTCATTTCTTCTAAAAGCAAACGGCATAGGTGATAGGTTTTGACTTTAGTCTAGCATAGTACCTAGATCAAAAATGATTTAATTGATTTATAGATTTATATTCACGGAGAGAGGGTGTCACGGTGACTCACCCACCCCTCCTTTGCCCTTAGATTTATATTCGACATAAATGGTGGGATGTTTGGCGGTGAGTCTATCAGGTAAGGTTTGTACTATAATTGATTTTTTTTTTAATTAAACTTCGAATTAAACCTCAAGAATTTGAAGCCATTTAGGCTATTGTTTCTCCCATGCCTTAGCTGGGCATGTTTACAATCAGCTGTTAAAACATCAAAAAGACAGCCTGGCGGATATTGAGTCATAACTCATATTACAGATCGAATAAAATCCTCTGTCCCTCACTCGGTGTCTCCCCCCTGTCTCCCTCCCCCCCTCCCTCCCACGTATCCAATTTATTCCCTCCCACCCCCACTCAAAATCAACTAATTTAGCCTCCCCCCCTCCCTATCTGTGAGGGACACCGAGAGACAGACGATTGGAGACAGAGGATTTTAACTCATTACAGATTGCTCTTGCATTGGTTCGGTGAGCCAATGCAATTGCTGACTGATTTGCTAACTTAGGCGCACAATAAAAATTTAAAACTACTACTACTACTACTACAAGTGTTTAAAGATTTAAACGGTTTTTGAAGTGATCCCAATAAAATTGTGATTGCCATCTTAAAGATTTTCCTTCTCCTTTCATCAAGGTGACAAGTCTGTTGCTGGTAGAATCATAGTCCATAGGATGCTGGTGTTCTTCTGCTCCCCACTGCCATGCCTCCAAAGCCGTCCTCACTCCTCACCAAGCTCTGATCAAGCGTTTGAGCATCCTTCCTTGTTGCCCTGACCTCCCTGCAGTAACCCAAAAAGTCTCTAAGAATCAAACAAATAGTTACAGTTTAATTTATCGATATTATTCCAGTGGAATGCAATGTTAATCTTTGATATTCCTCTATCTGGAGAAATCCATCATGTAATAGGATCTAAGTTTTTCTCATTCAACTGCCTATCCCCTAATAAAGCCTTTTGGGAAGCCATCCAATTTTCTTTCCAAAATTGCATCTTAAGGCTACATACTTAGGGCATTGATTTAATCCTTTGTAAGATTTGTCACATCTGGCTTTCCATATTTGCCAGATAATTACACAACAGTAGGCATCCCAAGGACCCTGTTTAACATCCCAACCCGAAGGTGTGTTCCGCAGATTAGTGATCCAAGAATGAACTGTTGGAAAAGCTACATCATGAGGGAAAGGATTAACAATGGTTAAGAACCTGTCACATCTAGCTAATGGGCATGAGAAAAGAAGATGCTCCATAATTTTATTGTCTTGATTGCACATCACACAAACATTTGGGATATCTACAAATCTAGACAGAAGAGCAGCAATAGGTAGCATCTTCTACAAGCATTTTTAGGTGAATATCCCAGCATTTGGAGAGGTTTTAATACTCCAAACTTTGTCCCAAATGGAGTTTGGATTATGCATATGACCCTGTATTGAACCATATAGATAAGAAGCATAGAATTATCTATTTGTCTCCAGAGTCCATCACAATATTCCCAGGGAAAATTTCAGCTAATAACTCCTTATTCCAGTTATTGGTGCCTTGATGAAAGAGTTGGTGCACCATACTAATGTGTGAGTGTTGGTGTTGTGAAGGTCAACACCCTCTATCAAAATATCTTCCTATATGTGGATAGACTTCCCATCTCCTAATTCCCACTGACAGAAAGACCTGATCTGATTCAATCCAGCTTGAATACATTTTCACATCCAAGATCCTTTTTCCTTTCTCTTTGAGGCAAAGGCATGCCTACTGTGCCTATAATACTTTGCTTTCAAAACTTTGGCCCAAGGGCAGTCTGGGTTTGTGATAAGATTCCAAGCCAGCCTTCCTAGTTGTGCTAGGTTGTTAGCTTCTAAATCCTTAAACCCCAAACCTCCCTGATTTAGAGGTTTACACAATTTAGCCCAAGCTTTAGCGTACACTCTCCTCTTGCCTTCTTTTCCTTTCTTCTTACCCCACCAAAAAATTCTTTGGATTGAAATAAGCCTAGTGATAATGGCCTTAGGGATTTGGAAGCAGCCCATCTGATAGATGGGTAGTGATTCCAAGATTGACTTAACTACTACTGTTCTGGCTGCCTGAGAAAGGATTCTACCCCTCCAGTTGTGCAGACTACCATGAAACCTTCTAACCATGATCTCAAAACATTTGATCTTCTCTTTACCTCTAAACATTGGCATACCTAGATAATTTTCTGTCATACTGATTTTCTTAACCTTTAGGATGCTAATGATCATCTTCCCAAACTTGTTTGGCATTTTCTTAGAAAAGAAAATTCCATATTTTTGCAAGTTTACCATTTGACCAGAAGCACTACTAAACACATTTATGATATGCAGAATGTTTCTAGCTTCAAAGAGAGTAACTCTAGTGAAAAGGATGCAGTCATCTGCAAACATGAGATGAGAGATGTAGGAGCTGTTGCTTGTCAGATGAATGCCTTTTATCTGGCCCTCAACCTGACCTTTTTGCATTAGTCTAGTGAGGCCTTCCATACGAAGAAGAAACATATAGGGAGAAAGAGGATTCCCTTGTCTAATACCCTTAGAAAGCATATAGGGAGTTCCTGGAGATCCATTGCACAATACAGCTATTGATGATGTGTTAATACATTGGAAGATAAGAGAGCACCAATCTTGACTAAACCCAATTTTCCTAAAGATATCTATCAAGTAATCCCATCTTACACAATCAAAGGCCTTACTCATGTCCGATTTATTCCCATGAGCCCCACTTTGCCTTTGTACTTGTTCATAGAGTGGATTACCTCTCGTGCTAGTACAATGTTATCAGTGATTTTCCTATTAGGCATGGAGGCTAATTGGTAGGGAGAGATGATCTTAGACCAACCACACCCATGGTCCTATAATCACAAATATGGGTTTGGATTCCACACAATGGTGTTGAAATATCAGGGCCAAACCCAAAAAAGCCAAAATTTCGCTCGAAAATTGGCTCCCAAATTTGGGTTTGGGTTTTATGCGAGCAACGACATTTATAAATTCGCGAAAGGATAAACGTGAATTAAACGTAAATTTAAATGACGTTAAAAGTGGCTGAGATAATTTTATAAGAAGTGTTGCAGAGGCTGATAGATCTAAAATCACTAGGTGAAAGAGGATTTTCTACCCTGGGGATAAGGGCTAAGAAGGTGGTGTTCATCTCCTTCAACATATGCTTAGTCTGAAAGAAGTGTTGCACCATGTTGACAATGTCAAGACCAATTAAAGTCCACTGGTGTTTAAAAAACTTTACATTGAAACCATCAGGCCCAAGGGACTTACTGGTGCCATACTCTTGACAACTCTAAGAACTTCAGTGTCAGAAGGAATTGCAATGAACGTCTCATTTTCCTCAGCAGTCACCTCTTGGGAGAAAAGATCAGTGACAAGATTCGTGGGATTAGGAGAAGGTTCTGAAGCAATATTCTTATAGTGATCAGTAAGAGCATTAGAGATGTAGATATGAGAAGTATGAGAAATGCCCGCAGCATCATTAATGATCTATATTCTATTTCTCCTTCTTCTATTAAGGGTGCAAGAGTGGAAATATTTAATATTTCTATCTCCAAACCGGAGCCTATTATATTTGCATTTTTCCTTCCAAAATTTTTCTTCTTGATCATATAATTTTCCAAGTTCTAGAATTTTAATCTGTATGACTGTGTCAAGCATACCATCCAGGTTATTAACATGAGAAAAAGTGATATCCCCTAAGGTGTTCTTAATGTTTGTCTGAATAACTCCAAACACTTCTTTGTTCCACTTTGTAAGATTTTTTTTACCAACTTTAACTTACGTACCACCTTATGAGCAGGAGACCCCCTAAATCTCTGGTCCCAACACTTTTCGATGATTTCTACAGCCTCAGGGCAATCAAGTCAAAGATTGAAGAACTTATAAGGAATAGGAATGGCTTGCTCAGGAGGGGAGGAGTGCAGAATGATTGGACTATGATCTGAAGCCACTGCTGGGAGATGAGTTACAATGGCTTTTGGATTGGCTGAGATCCAATCAACATTTGCAAAGGCTCTATCCAATCTTGTAGGGGCATAATTCGGATAAGCCACGTGTCACCATCCTAGAAGAAGAGCAAGACATTGCCTTATGAACGCGAAGAGAGTCGAAGACTACGAATCATTGACCACCACCCGAAGATGTCGCCTCGATCTACCAATCCGTCCGAAGAAGTTACCCAAGCTCCCCCCCGAAGTAAAGATCAAGCCCGAGGAATAAGTATGCCGAGGAGATAAACCGACATACGAGGGCCGAAGTCACTTGAAGATGAGGCCCACCAAAGACCTACTTTACTTGGTAGCTAAGATAATGGCATTTGTGTAATTATGGTGTAAATCTCCTCTATATAAAGGAAATATCTCCTAGGAGAGAGGGGATCTTCTCTTCTTTTCTCTCTCTCTCTTCCTCCTTCTCCTCTACTCATCTTCTTCCCCAAAAACTAGATCTAGATCTAGAACTCCTCTTTAATGGAGATTCATGTAATCACACCATGGAAAGACATACAAATCTTCTTATATTTAATCTTTATATACTTAACCTTTAACTTCTATTCAACTGTCTTCGGAATCGTTCTTATGGTCCTCGCACCATCGAATCTCGTTTGATATTACTGTATGTGCGAGTAGATCTGATGGCTTTAGTACCTTGGGTGCTTATGCAGATTTTCTACTCGTACAGTTTGGCGCTAGAAACAGGGATGATTAAAACAACTTAGGGTTTGCCTGTGATTTTTTGGGTTTTCAAATTTTTAGCATATTTTTCGTCTTTTCAAAAGATATTTACCTGTGCTTTGGAGGTCCAAAAATGGAGATCTACCAGTTCCGGCAGCAAATCTGGCGAGTACAGAAACAGTTCTGGCAAGTTTAATAACAAATCCGGCGAATATGAAGCAGATCTGGTTGATACAGAGGTCTAAAGGGGTATTTACGTCAATAAAATAAGAGTTTCATGGAGCTCAAACAACGACAGAGAAGGAGAAAATATGCTGTGAAGGAGCTCCTGAGGAAAAACACCACTAACGATGAAATCAAAAGCTTCTTTACCAACAACTAGATTCAACATGAGAAACTTCTTAATCTCCTTTCATTTTATACCTCAGATCTACTTACTTATCTTACTTTGAGAAGAATCTTAGTCTTCCATAAAAAATCTGATTTTGAATCAAAGATCTTTAAACAATAGATTTTGTAGAACAAACCCATTTTAAATCTTTGCAAAAATTTTAATATTAGCTTTTCAGACTGATTTTGGGGATTTTTCCTCCAGTGAACAAATCAAAATGAAAAATGAACATTACTTCAAAATTTATTTAACTCTCAACTAATCATTGAAAGAACTTGTCACTTGCAGCAACAATCAATGGGAATCTCATTCAACAGTAACAACCACAGGATAATCAGCACAATGACTACAACCAAGGAAACCTTATCTCACACACAACCAGAGAATATCGAAAGAAGGAGTCCGAAGCGGCAGCTCGAGAAGCCAGAATTATCTCGGCAAACCAGAAATCTTGATGAGAATATTATTCGCTCGATGAAAAAGCAGCAAGGAGGAACCAGCTAAGTAATCCTCGAGGAAACAGGACCAATGACGTACTAATTCTTCAAGCAAGTATAAGGAAGGACAGAAAAAACCATCAAGGAAATTTGTCGTAACTTATAAAACAGTACACTTCGAAGCAATCTTCTCACCGATACAACCTCACCAACTACCACGAAGAAAGCCAAAGTCTATTCACAGCGATTACTTTATCAGCATTCGATGACTCAGCTAAGACGACTCAATTACGATCATCCAAAAAAGAATCACAAATACCATCGAGTGGCACAACCTTATCAACAGTTACTTCGATGCCAGTCTTCCTAGAGACAATTACTTCGGGAACATCAGAACAAAATTAACAACTCACCTTCTATGGCTACCAACTCTTGGATGGCTTAAACTCGGAGCTCAGATCAATCAGGTTACAAATCACAAACAACACACAAATCCTTAACTCGGACTCCGTTCTCGGACAGTTAGTCATATTATAGCAGTATTACAGTAACAAACTTCAAGCAACCAATGCCAATAATTCTTAGAGCAATCTTCTCGGTCCCAACCCTCGGATACAATCCTCTCAGTCCCAACCCTCGGAGACAATCTTCTCGGATACAAACTTCTCAGAGATGCCATTCTCGGAGATACCAGTCTTGGGAGCAACCTCGGAGGCAAATTCAGAGGCAAGATAGCAGGGGAGATGCAAACCTCCATAAACCAGCTCAAAGATCTAATCTAATCTCGACGACTAAACATTAGCGGCTAAACTTTTGACCACCAGCGGCTCCGATATATTGCCTTGATCACCAGGTTCCACTTCAAAAGGCAACCACTGCCAGATTCCATGATACCATTTCAAGAATCAAATGAGATTTCTTCACAGCTTCGCAGCAATATCCTATATACCTCTCGGGGGTTAGTATGTATCAATATTAGTCCGAAGGATCATCGAAGCAATCTTCTTAGAGATAATACAACAGTTAATTCGAGCTACAGAATAACGATGCATGAGAGGGATCATCTTGATCAACACAAACCAACATCATTTCGGTAGCCTTGCTTCGATCAACAAACTTGGAAAACCCAACTTTGATGACTCAAACATGAACCTCAACCTCTTCGGACAACGAAGTCATCTCGATCCCATCGGCGATAATTAACCAGCCTCAACATCAACAGCCAGCTCGATCAAGACACAAGAACCAATCGGAGCTCTTCTCTCTCCCACCTTTCTTCGACTTCTGAAATCGATAAGCTCCTTTTGTCTCCCTTGGTTGCTTTTACGGCACCTATGCCTTTGAAATAGTTTCCGTTCTGGGATTTGTTTTGTCCCTTGATACAAACATAAGCTTAACTCGTCAACTTTTCTCTCTAAGTAGCTTGTCTCTTCTTCCACCACTGCAATTTCCGCTAGAAGAACATGTACCTGCAGTAAACCAGTTACCTTTCGAGAGTAAAAATGCCAACTCAGAGATAACCTCAATGAGTAGTTTGCTCATTTTTCGACACCTCAGAGGCAGGTGTGTGAACACTAGTTTGCAAAAGGGGAGAAGAGCACGACACCTGCATCAAATTCAATTTAAAGACGGTAACCTGATGCATGCTGGACATTTGGCGAAATGACTGAACCACCAAGATCGACCAACTCGATGGGGCATACCAACTCAATTTGGGCACACCAGCTTGATGGGGGCATACCGAAGATTTAAATTCGATTGGGCATACCAACTCGATTTGGGCATACCAGCTTGATGGGGGCATACCGAAGATTTAAATTCGATTGGGCATACCAACTCGATTTGGGCATACCAGCTTGATGGGGGCATACCGAAGATTTAAATTCGATTTGGGCATACCGAAGATTTCAATTCGATTTGGGCAGTCTCATCATCATAGCAATTTTAAATCCTAAAACTACATACGGAAGCATTAATAACTGAACAAATGAACGAAGTCAACTTCCAACTAATCAACTTCGGTCAAATACTTCGGCCACCTACCACCTTCCGTCTATTCATCGAAGCAATCTTTTCGGCACGGCAGTTGGATGGTCCAAAAAACATGCACCAACAGCTAGCTCGATCGTATCTCGGGACACTCACTTCGAATCAAAACAGCCACCCTCGGTGACTTACTCGGATGACTTACTTCGGATATTCCCTTCGGTACAACTCGGAAAATGAAACCCAACTGTGGTACAACTCCAATCACCAACCACCAACTTTAGATGGCAGCTTGACGGCAGCTTCAATCCATCTTCGATCTCCACCTACGATTAAGCCATAGCTTATAAGCTACACATGAAAAGGGAGAATTCTTAAACTCTACATTCTTCCCATTCCGAGGCATTTCAACTATGCTTTGAATTGAAATCTTCATGCCATACTATATTTCTCAAAATTATAAAAACTGTCTCTGAATGCAGCCACTAACAGTATAATAATATTTTCACTTTGCTACTTTTTTGATCTCTGAATCAAACAACTGTTATTTAACTCGGCTCTAAAAGTTTCAGGTGCAAAATAATAAAATATTGGAGGAATCCCATTAAAGAGTAAGGCACTAAAATAAAGTGGCACAAAAACAAAGCAAACACCAAAGCAGGCTCGCTCAAGGAGCAAAATCACACTCTAGAACCAAATGGCGAAAGTTCAAAAGGAAAAATAATCAACTCGGACATGGCAGCAAAGAACAACTTCGGACACAAACCCGCATTAGTAGCTTCAACAACCTTCTTTGGGGAGAATTTCTAAACACTACTCTTGCTACTTTAAAAAGTTTTTGAATGATCATGCACCTCACATGCTTAGAATGACGTTCAAGCAAGTCGTACGATAGGCCATGACGCCATTATATATATAAGTCACTTAGCAAATAAGGTATGAAGTCATAAATTTCTTTCTTGCAACATGTTAGATTCTTAAAAAATCGATTGATTCGCTTCCCCCCACCTTGAGGGGCATTAATATTGAAGTCTTACTTAAACTAAGATTATATCCTAAATTAGGAGTTCTACTTATATTAGTTTCTTTATAAAATCGATCGAATCACTCCCTCCCACCTCGAGGGGCGTGAATATCAAAAAGAGTATAGTTTTGAATTAAGAGAAATAATGCAACTATAAAGTTTTAAGGCACATACCAAAATAAATAAGACCGAACCATCTCCTTCCACCTTGAAGGGATGGGGCATCCAATAAAAGATCGAACCATCTCTTTCTACCTCGAAGGAGTGGGGGTATCGAGTATGTTTATACAACATCGAGCAATATGCAACAATAATAAAGTTAAGAATTTTTGAGTCGCCAATTAGCATTTTTAATGCCTTAGAATTACTAAGTTTCCTATTGATACAACATATCACATTACGTATAAAGTATACTTGTCACATCATGTCATACTCGAATTTCCTTAGCTGTATGCAATCTTCAAGCTTCGCATACTATTATGATATACATGAATTAAAGCTTAACAAAAACAGCTCGGTACAACCTCCAGATCCTCCTCGACGAGGCAAAGTCCTACATGATTAGGCATATCTCATAAGGCTTTGACGCCATGAAAACGAACAGGCCATGACGCCTAAATAAGAATCTAGTTGATCAGAATTCAGTTATGGTAAGCAAGGAAAACTTAGAAAAACATGGGAACTCGCCAGCATCAACAACTCAAGTCTTGATGACTTCGTCTACACCTTCGATCAAGTCCATCCACTCATCGGTAGCTACACAGCTTATCCTCCACGAAGCAACTTCAATCATTATGATTCTCACCTCCGATAGTCAATATGTATCAAGGAAGCACCACTCAATTAGAATTCCGCATAAGGGAACAAACACTTCAACCATTGAACAACTTTCTTCTCGGAGCATCAACCAACCTTTTTCTTGGAGCTACTACAGCTCGCAGCTACCATCAAACAAATTCCACTTTGATCTGAAGACACCCACAATCTTATTTCGGAAGCACCAATCAACCACTAACATTTCGGAAGAAAAAACTGTGTACAGCGAAGACACTTCGATGCTTTAAACATCATCTATCTCGGACCAAACTAAACTTCGATGCCTCACTTCGGCAACATCACCGTCGAAAAAACCCATCGAAGATATCAACTGTGAAGCCAGCTCAATCTCATCTCGGAGGCAATCTCGGTGAAGTTATCTCGAAAGCCATCTCGGATACAACTTCGATGACTATGTTTACTCAACTTCGATACTCAACTCCAATGTTTATCTCGGAGACAACTAGCTAAGTACATAACCAAAGTGAACACTTGAGGAAACTTCGACGACTCAGCATCAGTAGCTTCGGAGTACCAGTTCGACTGATAACCCAACAGTTTCGCCAACCCACCCTCTATCCTGATTACCAGTCCATCTCGCTGAAGTAGCGTCTCCGTAGCAACAAAGTGGCAAGACTAATTCGATTGGGAAACGAACTCAACTTCGATGGAGCAGTAGCCTCAAAGTATAATAACGCAACTCGCATCTCATCAGCAAAACAAATGTTAGCAAATATTCAGTGTTCTAGGGACAGTCAACATGCATCGACAGCTCGAAGCAGCATTTACATCAACCTCGGATAAGCAAGCTCCGATCACAACAAAGTCCTATTTTCTTAGGCACATCTCCTAAAGCTGACGACCATATCTTCACCAGTGCCTCATCGCAAAAACAAAAAGGCTGAAACGCCAAGGCAGAAAAAGCCAAAAACAAAAAGGCTGAAACGCCAAGGCAGAAAAAGCCAAAAACAAAAAGGTTGTAACGCCAAGGCAAAAAACGCCAAAAAATAAAAAGACCTCGAATGGCAGGCACAGAGCTGATGCTCATATAAATCGTAAGGGCCCTATGAGTTATATGGCACGGTACTCTACCCACAAGACACCCCGATAGCGGTGAGCACTTTGAATCAAGGCTACATAAGCCGACGATACATTCGTACTCACTACCAAACGGCCACGAGGAGTAAACGTCCTCGGGCGCCGAGGGGACGATAAATGGGATTAACATCTACCTTTAGAGGTGGATGGAACCCCAAGGCAGCTAATTAGCTCACATTCACGGGAATGACAAGCGAGTTATGCAGCCGAGGGACCTCCTCCAAAAAATCAAGCACAGCCTTGAGGAGGGGCTAGCGAGAAAAGAAAAAGTTGAACTCCAGGCCGCGATAGGAGAATAGTACCATGTCTAAGCTCCAGCTGTGACCGGCACTCCCCCATTGTGCTACTTTATTATCGAGACAGTACGGCTGCCCACCTAACGTACTAAGGCAAAACGGGCGCCTATGGTCTCGATAGCCAGTGTTTTGCTTGAAACCAGCGCGAGTAGCTCAAAGCCTTTGGGAAGGGTGATCCGTACGCCCCCACTAGCTTGGTTACTGCCTCCCACATCGAAGTAAGCCCCGAAGTTGCACTCTAAGTAACCTTAGGAGCCTATAGTTTGCAAGGTAAACTTCGTGCCTGATCACGAGTTACCAGGCAAAAAATACATCGAAGATAAGTACGTGCCTGATCACTAAACACCGAAGAAAAGCATGACTCGCTCATTAAAAAAAAAAAAAACTTCATTGAAGAATGATTCAAAAATATACTTTATCAAAGAACGAATTGACAATACTCTTAGCTTCAATACAGGATGAATCGAAATATTATACAGGATGGCTCGAAGTACAAATAAATCGAAATGCAAAAAGATGCAAGACAGGGGCACAAACAAATCACAAAGATATTACCTTGAAGTATTCATTAAGGCATCAAGCAGGAGCATGCGCCAAGGTTTCTTCGATAAAATCTAGTGAAATGAATTCAAAATTGGCTTCGCTCTCAAAACGCTCGAGGATGGTGTACATACAAGAACTTCGCTAAAGACCCACTCGTAGAAAGCAACATCAAATGACCCAAGGAGCAAAAGCAAAGTGATAGCAATCTTCATCCACCAAAGGAGCTTGGCATCCTTCGTTTCACAACGAAGAATCACAAAGTCTACACACCGAAGCAATAACTGGAGCAAAACAAAGAATGCAGGAACAAAGCCATTAAAATGACAATCTCCTCGTACAACAAATTCGCTTTGTGGATGGTACACTTCGGGATGCAACAATCCTTTTGCTTCCCAAAAGTTCAGTTCCTTCACTTTCGAAAGCAAAGGGGGGCAACTATACAAGGGAATCCCGAGTGGAAAAATTTTTAAAGCTCATTTCTTCAGCAACAACGACACCAAACAAGAAACCGTCTAAGAACTTCACGAAAGAGTAGGAGCAAGTATGCATACTCGAAAAACATTTTTGTACTCTTCCGCTCAGTTCCTTCGACTACAATGAAAAGCCAAGAACTCATCTCGCTCGAAAGATAGTCCGAAGGAAGAAAATATCACAACAAGAGAAACACCTCGACAAACATCTTGGCTACCATCTTTCAAGTCAGTTACAATATGAAGAAATCATCTGTCTATATCGAAATACGCCAACGAAGGTCATTTTAAAATTCAAAGGATTCATGAAGTAACCATTCATCATCGACGAAGCCCAGTTATGCAAACACCAAAGTCAATCCATGGCATCTATCTCCTTCGAGAAAAGAATAACAATCAATTCAATCCGAAACAGTCATCTTAGCATTCTCGACGAAACATTCTCGGAGAAGTCTAACTCACTACAATCAGCAAATCCCGAAAGGAATAATCTCGCAACGACATCAGCCCGAAGGAAGCAATGTACATCAAATTCGGAGAGATTTTAGCTCAGCTCGTACAATACTTACTCCGGCAGCAACAGCTTACCTCGAGACATCTCCTTCGGATCAGCCTGCATACACCGATGACTAATCATCCCTTTCTCGATGTCAGTCCCTTGGATTCAGCATCACATTCGATCAATAGAATATCAAACCATCATGAAAAAATACCAGGAAAAGGCAGATAAAATTCATTCGCTACCAACTCAATCAAGCATACATCCTCGGCAACTCAACAAAGACGTAAATAATACAAGTTCGAAGTTGTTGAAGCAAGTCAAAGTACCGAAGCTAAATGAAAGGATACAACACAAGTCAGCACACTCCGGAATTCTCGCAAATCCACGTGTCTCATACCATCAATTATGACAAGAAAAATTTGCTAACGGATTAATCTTCGAAACATCCATTAGCAAAGGAGCAAACTGTAGGGGCATAATTCGGATAAGCCACGTGTCACCATCCTAGAAGAAGAGCAAGACATTGCCTTATGAACGCGAAGAGAGTCGAAGACTACGAATCATTGACCACCACCCGAAGATGTCGCCTCGATCTACCAATCCGTCCGAAGAAGTTACCCAAGCTCCCCCCGAAGTAAAGATCAAGCCCGAGGAATAAGTATGCCGAGGAGATAAACCGACATACGAGGGCCGAAGTCACTTGAAGATGAGGCCCATCAAAGACCTACTTTACTTGGTAGCTAAGATAATGGCATTTGTGTAATTATGGTGTAAATCTCCTCTATATAAAGGAAATATCTCCTAGGAGAGAGGGGATCTTCTCTTCTTTTCTCTCTCTCTTCCTCCTTCTCCTCTACTCATCTTCTTCCCCAAAAACTAGATCTAGATCTAGAACTCCTCTTTAATGGAGATTCATGTAATCACACCATGGAAAGACATACAAATCTTCTTATATTTAATTTTTATATACTTAACCTTTAACTTCTATTCAACTGTCTTCGGAATCGTTCTTATGGTCCTCGCACCATCGAATCTCGTTTGATATTACTGTATGTGCGAGTAGATCTGATGGCTTTAGTACCTTGGGTGCTTATGCAGATTTTCTACTCGTACAAATCTAGCCTGAATTATTTTAGGATGGAGCTGCTTATTTGACCATGTGAAAATAGGTCAAGTAAAGCCTAGGTCTATTAGTCTTATATTGTCAATAATATTGAGAATATGAATAATGGCTTCACCATTGAAAGGCTTCCCTCCTTTCTTTTTTGAAGCAGCTAGAGTCAGATTTAAGTCTCTTATGAATACCCATTTGCATTCAATCTCTAGAACTAATTCTTGAAAAAAAATCCAAACATGAATGCGCTCTTTTTTCTTAGGATTGCCGTACAGGAAATAATAAATAGTGTATGACTTTTGGTTATTAAGGGTTTCAGAGACAAGAATATGGATCATTCTATTAGTAGTCTTTAAATTTTCAAAGTTAGTGTTGTCATTCCAAGCAAGTGCAAGCCCACCAGAAAGACCTATAGAAGGGATTAGAGTAACTCTATTGAAGCCACAATTCTGAATAATAGATTCTATGCTATTGTTACTACACCTTGTTTCAGATAAGAACATGATGTCAGGTTTGTGGGAGAGACAAAACTTATTCAAGTGTGATAGAGTATTAGGGTTTCTCAACCCCTGTCAGTTCCGTGATAAGATAATCATGGTGAAAACTAGCAGCTAAGGAGAAAGATTACAACTAGAAAAAAATAATTGAGATTATGTTTCACAAAAGACTGGCTATAAAGAGAGAGCTAAGAGAGCCTAACAACTATCAATCATGTAAAAAGAAAAGGAAGACTTATCACTTACAGACTAACAACTAAATCATGTAAAAGTAAAGTAAATAACAAGAATGAAAACCTTCAGACTAGCAACCTACATGCATTCTAATAGACAATTATCAAAAAATAGCTTTAGACAAAATAAAATGTTAAGCATACGAAAAGAAGATCAGGTTAAGTTTTATACCATGGTTTCCTCCTCATGTTTTCCAGTTTCAGGCTTCTTCACCAGATTCTCCATATCAGATGAAAGTTCTTTAGCAACCAGAGTGCTAATTTTGATGTTCGATCCATATTTGTTAAATTTTTCGAGAGAGACAGAAGAGGAAGAAAGAGGAGAAACAAAATCACCCACAGACATGTGGAAGGCAGGATTAACAGGAGTAACTATAAAGGGGAGAGAGCAGCCATCGGGTGAATTGGCGAATTACCCCCTAACAACGGAGAAGGATATTGTACAGTGTAAGGAGCTCTGGGCTTAACACTGGCCTCAGACGGATGGAAATCACTCATTTCGACACATTTGAACTTAACAGAAGAGAAAAAAAAGGAGAAGCAACTGATAATTCCTTGGCTTCACGTTTCTTACCAAGACTAGGCATCAGCAAAGATAACAGAGTTATGAGAGGAACCAGAGCAAGAGTGAAAGCAGTCTTTTTCTACTTCAGGGTCAACGCCCATTTTTCCACCAAAGAAATCCACCGAATCCTCCTCAGCAGGTTCTAAAGAGTCAAAGAAGTTTACCTTGACTTCAGAAACATGCTCACCGTGCCAGAAACGCTTAGCAGAAGAATTGTCAGTTTAGAGCTTTCTTCACGTCTAAAAGGGTATAAGAAGAGGTGGAAAATGGCGGATTACCAGACTGAAACTGAAAAAGCAGGGGTGCCGAAATACTACCAACTTTTCATTTGGGCTCGTGAGTCTTATGGTAAGATATGTACGATCTCAAAAATCAATATCCAAATCTGATAACCGTAGTCGGATCACAAGTGATCGGTCCAATGCAAGACAAGTCTTGCCAAATCCCCTGGATGGATTATGGACCAACTTGACGGTTATGAATAACATACTTCTTGTTTATGCTTTAATTATATAATCAGAGAATATAATGCGGAAAGTAAAGGACACAAGACACCATAGATTTTTTTAACGAGGAAATTACAACCTGTAGAAAAACCTCGGGACCTCGTCCAGATTGAACACCGCACAGTACAAACTGTCTACAAACACTAGCCTACTATAAGACTTCGGTTTGGGATGTATCATAGACCAACTCTAGTCCTCAAGAGAATTGGATATTGTTGCACTCCTTACGTCTCTAGATCCCCCACAGATCGTCACGCACTTGATTCCCCCAGCTGACGTCCTTTACATGCCTAGGAGTTGCTTTAACCGTTGTTAAAGGCTTGTGTCAATAATTCCGGATTTGCAACCTCAATTATCAACTGTATGTTTGAACTGTCCTCTTATCAGTTTGACATACACAAAGTGACTTCCTTCGGATTGCTCCAGGTCATACGAAAATCTACTTACAAGCGGGGGCTGACAAGTAAATCGCGTAAACTATGCCCAACTTGTCTCTACCTCAGTTGTAAAAATAATCACTTAAGAAAATTATACAACTGGAGCTAACTAGGTCTTACAACACCGAGTGCAGCCGAGCGTTGCTTCCTTTCAACCTTGTATATAACGTATCAGTTCTTGAATAACCTTATTGCAAAAGCGAAGGACTATGGAATAGACAAGAATGTGATCAGGTTACCAAGGTTACAGGTTAATCTGATAACAACCACAGAGGTACGTTATCTCCTACATGTGCTTCCCAAATCTCAAGAGAAGTCTTTATATTCGTTAGGTAAATCCCACAGAGGAACTGCTACCTAATAGAGGATGACTATACCACAACAAGCTTACACCTAAGTGTAAAGAATTTATGATCAATTCCACATATAAACTTCACGTATGCTTGATGCTTGTGGTTTTCGTTCTGAAACCCTCTATTTATAACACTCAATAAGATAGGTTGCTTAGGAATAAAGCAACTAGTTACTTGTTCCACAAGTTTAGCAAGGGCCCGTGGAAAACGAACCCGTTACTTGACTTGCACACAAAGAAACCTAGATTTATATCAATTGGAAATCTTTATCATTTATCTGCCAAGTGTTTTGTTAGCTCATAAACACTTCAAGATTGATATCCAACAGACCAGAGATAATCTTTATCTTATTGACACATTGAGAATCGTTAGATGGACCACATAAGATATTTTCGTGATAACCAAGTCCAACTAAGAGATAAAGGAGTTAGAGTTTAACCCGTGTGAAATTCCAGAAGAATATCCACGTGGACGGTTCGGGAACCGTCCTTCTGAATTCCGGCCAGATACATCGAATCCGTGGTTCACGTACATGTACGTGTACAAATGGATTTTTTGGAACTCAGGAGTCAAATCCGGAGTCATTGTTCACGAACCGGTTCGTGAACCTCCGTTGTTCAGAATTAGGGCTTAACTGGATCCGTTGGAAGTTCTGGGCTGGACCAGTACTTAGACGTGTTATTACGTCCTCAGCTATAATCCACTGGACTCTTGCTCAAGAGTACTCCTTTAGATTCACCCATATCCTACAAGTGATTTGCAAGCAAACCATTGCTATGGAAAGATGGTATCGAATCTATCTCCCGCCTCTTGTAACCTGTATTCGTGGGAACAAATACTAACATAACAAATGGTTATGTAGACAAGAATACGATCTCAATCGCTATTAGTATCTCTACTAAAGTAGCCGACTATTTCGAAAGATATATAGAATAAGTAGAATAGAAGAATTTCCATAAAAGTCATAACTCCTACTAACCTTTTGTCGATGAAGACTAATTGATGTCTTCTTTGTCTTCACAGTCTTCTTCTTCAAGGTCTCTACTACTTTGTCTATATCCCAATTCTGAAATCTAAACTCTAGTAGGCTAAATCAAGATTGTGTTTTGACACCTAAAACTGACAACTAGCTTGACATACCAACGCTTGTGGGTTTGACAAGACAATGCCCTAACAATCCCCCCCTTTGTCAATTTTAGTGACAAAACCAATTTACATATGAATTCAAAAGATATGCAATAAAGATCTAACCCAGATGTATCTTGATTTCTTGAATTCTTCAACTTCTCCCTTGAGTCTTGCTGTGTTCTTTTAACTCTTGTTGAAAAATCCGTAGACATCACCTACAACATATCCATCTCAAACAACCACAAAGGTATGCTCAAGCTTACATGGGTTAATATGCTAATACCACATGTTGTTTGTGCAAAGAGTATCAAAACTTTAAAGTCCGTGTATCTAAACTTTTAAAGTGATTCTGCTCATACCTGATACGAAGCTTCTTCTTAACTTTTAATTACTCCCCCTTACTTGATACTTTATAAAAGTACAACAAGTAAGCACATGATGTTCTCCCCCTATGGTTGTGAGCCACAAGAACAAGAATCATATGTATTCTCCCCCTATTTGTCACAAAAATATGACAAAGTAGTTGAGACTAGGGTTTCAAACCTATAGAGATAGGTCAAGTTAAGTACTCGCATACCAAGTTTAAGATGACATGACTAAGAAATCAGAACGATGATCTCGAAGTTAATTCATCTTTGGAGAAATATAAATACACTTTTCTCCTATATTCCACATCCACGCTCCCCAAAAAGATTTGTTATTAAGCGCAAACTCATTTAAGCACCCTCCCCCATGTGGCGTTATTCAATAAAGAACAACCTACAAAGCCTAACTTTGACAAACAATTTAATGTATCCAGTTTTTCTTTGTTTACAATTTCTTTCCCTTAGACAAATTTTTGAAAAGAGTATGTTACAGAGGTGTTGCAGAGGCTGATAGATCTAAAATCAAACACCAAAGGTGTTTCAACGTTCATGAACGCGTTTATATAAGCCATGGAAAACTTCCATTGAAGTTTTCGGTTGGGTATGTTTAGTTTTCGAACTTAGACATTACTTGGCCTGTACGAGTAGAAAATCTGCATAGGTACTTAAGGTGCCATATCCAT
>JAJJMA010245449.1:0-18091 GCA_023529015.1 Papaver nudicaule
CTTCTGCAATAAGGCCATTCAAGAACTGATACGTTACACACAGGGTTGAAAGGAAGCAACGCACGGCTGCACTCGGTGTTGTAAGACCTAGTTAGCTTCAGTTGTATAAGTTTCTTAAGTGATTATTTTTACAACTGAGGTAGAGACAAGTTGGGCATAGTTTACTCGGTTTACTTGTCATCCCCCGCTTGTAAGTAGATTTCCGTATGACCTGGAGCAATCCGAAGGAAGTCACTTTGTGTATGTCAAACCGATAGAGGACAGTTCAAACATACAGTTGATAATTGAGGTTGCAAAGCCGGAATTATTGACACAAGCCTTTAACAGCGGTTAAAGCAACTCCTAAGCCTGTAAAGGACGTCAGCTAGGGGAATCAAGTGTGTGACGATCTGTGGGGGATCTAGAGACGTAAGGTGTGCGACAATATCCAGTTCGCTTGGAGGGCTAGAATTAGTCTCTACTACATCCCAGACCGAAGTCAGATAGTAGGCTAGTGTTTGTACACAGTTTGTAATGTGCGGTGTTCAATCTGGACGAGGTCCCGAGGCTTTTCTATAAGTCGTAGTTTCCTCGTTAAAAAAATCTCTGGTGTCTTGTGTGCTTTACTTTCCGCATTATTTATTCTCTGATTTTATAATTAAAGCAAACACAAGAAGTACGTTATTATTAACCTGATCGTTGTCCCCAATCCATCCAAAGGATTTACCAAGGCCTTGTCTTGTATCGGACTGATCACTTGTGATCCAAACTCAGGTTAAACAGATCTGGATATTGATTTTTGAGATCGTCCAGATCTGACCATAAGACTCACGAGCCCAAATGAAAAGTTGGTAGTATTTCGGTACCCCTGCTTTTTCAGTATATATAAGAGTTACTCTAGCAGCAGGAGACAATGTCTTAGTTTTCCAATTATCCATTCTGAACTTCAGTTTGTCCAGACAAGGTTTGAAGGCTTTGACTTTTCTCCCTGCAGTAATGAAGGGGGAACCCAAATATTTGTCATCCTTAGGAAGCTGCTGGACTCCCATGAAATTGTTGATTGAGTGGCAATGATGTCAGAAGTATTTTTACTGAAAAAGACTCTGGATTTTTTGAAGTTAATAAGTTGACCAGAGCTTTGCTGAAATCCTGGACAATCTTTATAATGTTGTTGCATTCCTTGATATTGACTTTGCAGAAGACTATACAATCATCAGCAAGATAAGAGGGGGTTGATAGAGGGGGCTTCATTGCAGACATTTATTCCAGTTATGAGACTATGGTTTTCAGCATTGATTATAGTCCTAGAGAGCGCTTTCATACAAAAGAGGAACAGGTATGGGGATAGAGGATCTCCTTTCCTGAGCCCTCTGGTAGGTTTGATAAAATTGTCAGGGGAACCATTGACTAACACAACCAAATTAGTAGTAGAGATACATTGGTGTATGAGATTGCACCATCTATCAGAGAATCATATCTTTTTTCATCACCTCAAGAAGGAACACCCAATTCACTCTGCCAAAAGCCTTAGCCATGTCAATTTTTATACCCATGTAACCTTTATCTCCTTTTTTACCAATTTTGCTCTTCATATTGTGAGTAATAGCAATATTGTCTGCTATTTATCTCCCATGAACGAAAGCAGACTGGTATGGGGAAATGATTTTAGCCAAAAGGGGTTTCGTTCTCTAGGCTAACAATTTGAATATTATCTTGTAAGTGGTATTACATAAATAAATGGGTCTGAAGTGAGTTGAGGAAATGGGGGCATCAATTTTGGGTATGAGGCTTATGAAGGTGGAATTCATTTCCTTGAGCATGAAACCAGTGTTGAAGAAGTGAGTAACCATTTTAACAATGTCCTCACCCATGATTTCCCAATTGGCTTGGAAGAAATTGGGAGGAAAACCATGTGGTCCTGGTGTTTTATCCCCTTTGATACTAAAGAGGATCTTCCTGACTTCAGTTGTGGTGGGTGGGTAGGGGGTGGCATCAGAATATCATTGTCAAGATCAGTGACAGTGGTAGGGATAAGACTGATAGTAGCCTCACTGCCACGAGTCTTTTCTTCAGTAGCCATTTTGGTGAAACGATTAGTAAAGCATTCAGCAACTTCAATTTCATCTGTTATCCATTTGCCATTTTCGTCTTGAATTGTTTCAATCTTGTTCCTTCTAGTTCTGCATCTAGCCTTGTTGTGAAAAAAATCTAGTATTTTCCCCCCCCGGCTTGACCTACTGGTCCCTACTTTTGATTTTCCATAAGCTTTCTTTAATAACATACCAGTTTCTAATGATCTCCTTGGCCTCCCTTAAAGCTCTGCCTCAATTGATGTCAAATTTATTCTTTATAATCCAGTCCAGCCTCTTCTTTTCTCCCTCCAGGTTGGTTTGATATTACCATAAACTTCTTTCTTTCATTTTTTAACACCATATTTAACATCTCTCAGTCTTCTGGCTATAATGTAAGCAGAAGAACCAGAGTGCTTCTTTTTCCAACATTCGGCAATGATATCTCTGCATTCCTTGTGATCAAGCCAAGGCCAAAGAATTTGAAGGGAATAAAGCCATATTTCCAGTTAGGATTGGTATTGAGGTGAATAAGATTATGATCGGAAGCTATGGGAAGAAGGTTGGAGATGGTAGAATCTGGGAACAAATTTAGCCAATCTTCGGTGGTAAGACATCTATTCAGTAAGAGCCGCACCCTCTCTTCTATTAGACCAGGTGAAGGGGCAGCCAGTATACCCAAGATCAGTAAATTTCATTCCTCAATCTTGTTGAGAAAATAATCGGAAATATTTTTATCAATGGGGTTTATTGTAAATTTTTCACAATCATGTAAGGTAAAATTAAGGTCACCCATTATAATCCAAAGAAGGTTATTGGATTCAGCAGTTTTCTCAATTTGATTCCAAGTGTTGATCTTATTGAGGAGGTCTCCAGAACTATCATAATAACCAGTGAACAACCATAAGGCATTGGTGGAATTGCTGACTATGGCATTAATATGATTGTGGGAACAATCAATTATCTCAACCTGAATATTACTCTTCCAAGCTAAAGCTAATCCTCCCGCAGTCCCAATAATGCCACTAGGTTCAACAAAATAGAGATTATGGACATTAAGGCTCCTAAGAATGTTACTGATACTAGTTGTTTTATGTTTAGTTTCAGATAAAAATATAATATCGGGGTTGATCTTATTAAGCATGTTTTTTAGATAGTTCTGGGTTTGTGATTTTCCTAGGCCTTGACAGTTCCAAGCAATGATGAAATAGAATTCCCAAAAATAAGAAATTTAAGGATATTCATAAATGATACTATGATAACTATGGTGGCTCTCATCCTCTATATCATTCCTAGTACTAAGATGCCAGAGATTAATAGTAAAAATGTAGTGGTGACCATGGCAGGAATTTAGATAAAACAAGAGGTTCTGGGTGCAAACCTTGCCGATAGAGTTAGGGGTTACCTCAGTAGAAGCATTGGAGTCATTTTCACCAAAGTTGTCAGCAGCAAAGGTGCCATCCAAGCTTTCAATTCCTCTGATCTCAATCAGTTGAGTACTGGTCTTCCTTCTTCTCTTGGCTATCAGACAGGTGCCAATTGGTTTCTGAGAAGTATTCCTCTGATCAACTTTCTCTTTTCCTTTGTAACTTGGAATCCCCTGATTGGTGTTATGGTTCCTTTTCATGATATTAGCTTTGCACGCTAACACACCCTGGTTGGTAGACTTAGGGAGACTAACAATGTCCATTTTATTTATTTTTTTACATTGGTAAAGGTGGGACCCACCCCCAAGTGGACCCATCCAGCTGGACTGACTCCACTGCCAGCCAGACGCCACCCCCAAACTCAACAGTAAACTTAATATTTGAACTTCAATATATTTACACAATACAAGGGCCGAGTACAAGACTTGAACCCAGGATAAAAAAAAATAAAAAAAAAAAATGTCCATTTTGGTGGCTTGGAGATCCTGGATGGTGTAGTAGTAAGTTTCTTCTCCATGAGCATAGCCAATTCTCTCATGCGAGCCAATTGCATTTTAACATCAAACAAGAAACTTGCTTTGAGCCCTTAAGAAAGTATGCAAGCCCTTGTTTTGTCACTCCCCCTAGTAATTTTTGAGACCCCTTTAGTTTTCCAACTTTTTTAAATACTAAACTACCCCTCACATGATTAGAGTTAATAATAAGAATTAGAGTTAAGTATATACTTAAGGTTTTGGATAATTTTGGTGAGAGAAAATCAGAATTTTGGGGAGATTTTTGTGTGGAGAGGGGAAGAAAAAGAGGGAAAAATTTTTTTTTTGGTGTGATTCTTGTTTTGTTTGTGTGTTTTCTGAAATGTTTGGGGGGGATAACATTGATGAACCTCATCGTAACAAACATACAATGATCGTTGCGAGAAATCCGGTTATTGGAGAATCTTCATCGTCACGAAACGTTTTACCGGAAACTCAAGAAAACAACGATTTCGATGATTTTTTTGTCCCAAATCCTGAAGTGGAGCACTTATATGATGAACCCATTGCTTCGAATACACAGGTATACTTCAAAATCATGTTTTATGGCCGAAATCGAGCTAAAGGTGAGACTTTTATGTCTCACCAGCGCCATATTCGGCCCCTATTATGGAAGCCGAATGTTCAAGACGAAGAACAGTTTGGCTGCCATAATAGGGGCCGAATATTGTTTTTTTCGAAATATATTCACACATTCGGCCTCTAAACTTTAGCAGCCGAATCCTGATTCGGCTGCTAACCTAAGTACCAATAGAGGCCGAATGTAGGCTGCTGAATAAGAACTTGGATTCTTATTTTACAGCGTCACATTCGGCTGGCAAAAGCTCTCATAATAGAGGCCGAATGCTAATTCGGCTTGTAAATTTTAGCAGTCGAATGTACATTCGGCTTCTAAAATGAGTTATCGTGCCAGCCGAATGTTAATTCGGCTGGCACTATGAGCCAAAATAAAGGCCGAATGTTGCATGCTTACATGTGTTTCTCTCTTGTAGGTTGTTCCGGGTGGTATTGAAACAACCGCCGAATCAAGTGGTCAACCAACACCAATTCGCGAAGATGAATCGAACCTTGCACTTGTGCTTTACCATGAACCTCCAGCACCAATTCGTGAGGATGATCCACGCGTGATTGAAACACGACGTCAAAGGGATGAACACATTGATCCCCCTCTTCCACGACCACAGCATTTGCGTGGGGAATATGCTCCTGGCCTGCGTAGGGATTATCGTGATTTTCTTCCTCAGCAAGTCGAAAGATTTGTCGATCATGATGAATGGCAAGCAAATGTACCTCGTAATCTTAAAAGAAAGAGGGTTGGTGAGGGTGTGGAAATTTTTCCTTGTGGTTGTACACTTTGCGTTGAAGTTGCACGTCTCCGTCCACTTGTTGAGGCCAATGGCGGACCGAGCTGGGAACTAATCCGCAGTCGAACAGGGTTTGGAACTGGTTTCACTGGTTGAGTTTTATTATGTGTTTTGGTATTGTGTGTTCTAGTTTATTTTATGTTATCGACATCTATGATGGTGAACTTCTGGTTATGAATGTATGTTTGACTTAAATCGTTGAATTTCTGGTTATGAATGTATGTTTGTTATGTTTGTTCATGTATTGATGCTTCCTATTTTGTTCCATAACCATGTGATAGTAGTTAGTGTATTTCAGGATAACCAATAACATAACCACATAACAAAGCATTGCATACATAGATTAAGAGTTTAAAGTTTGAAAACAAAAACAAAGGATTCATAATACTTCGAAGGTTTTGAGAAAATCCTTTAGCTCATGGTAATGTGCTTCGTACTCGAATTCCTTGCCTTTACTTTGTTTCCATACCTTCAAAGTCCTGGCATAAACTTCATCCTCCGTAACATCATTCCCAAGAAAATCTCGGGCCAATCTCCCCAAGTGCATAAAATCATGAACGTTTTGACGTATTTTCCACCATCGTTCTGAGAGGCCTCTTGCATCGCGCACATATTGGTTTTGAAACTTGAAGTCATCTTCGATATACTTAAACAGGGACCTCCACTTGACATCCCCACGACTTTTTTGTAATCCATAATAGTGGATCACGTCTTTACAAAGACGTAGATCTTCTTCCAACGTAAATGGAGCGAAGCTTGGTTTGATTCGTGTTGATGGAGGAGGAGATAATGGTTTTTGAGATGGAGAACACGTATAGTAGTACTGATGAACAAACTTATCAGTCATGTTTCGATAACGTCTACGAGGAGGAGATGCTGGAGGAGGTGTTGAGATTGATTCATTTGGTTTGCGTATTAAAGATAGTATCTCTTGTGGTGATCGAGTTGGCCTCCTGGCTTCATTTGACGATGAGCTTGACATTGTAGCTTGATTGAGATAAAGGTTTGGAAGAAGAAGGTTTAGGAAGAAGAGTTATCTATGAAAATGAATGTTTGTGAAAGAGTCTATTTATAAAGATGAGTACCCAACGGATAGTTTTCTTGAACTCCAACGGATCTATTTTCGAACTCCAACGGATCTATTTTTGAACAAAATAACTCTTTTTTGATATTATTAAACATTCGGCTTCTATTTCTAACAGAAACAGAAGCCGAATCCACATTCGGCCTTCAACATCTCACACTAATAGAAGCCGAATGCTAATTCGGCTTCTAATTCTATATTAATAGGGGCCGAATGTAGATTCGGCCCTCACGATAAATTTTTTTAGAGGCCGAATGTTGGGGTGTAAAAATTATTGAAAATCTGTGTAACATTCGGCCTCTAAAATCTAGGTATTTTAGGGGCCGAATGTATATTCGGCCCTCACGATAAATTTTTTTGGAGGCCGAATGTTGGGTCGTAAAAATTGTTGAAAGTCTGTGTATCATTCGGCCTCTAAAGTCTAGGTACTTTAGGGGCCGAATGTATATTCGGCCCTCACGGTAAATTTTTTTGGAGGCCGAATGTTGGGTCGTAAAAATTGTTGAAACTCTGTGTAACATTCGGCCTCTAAAGTCTAGGTACTTTAGGGGCCGAATGTACATTCGGCCCTCACGATAAATTTTTTTAGAGGCCGAATGATGGGTCGTAAAAATTATTGAAACTCAGTGTAACATTCGGCCTCTAAAGTCTAGGTATTTTAGGGGCCGAATGTAGATTCGGCCCCCACGATAGTTTCATATTAGGGGCCGAATGTATATTCGGCCTCCACGATAGTTCCCTTTTGGAGGCCGAATGTGACCTGCATATTGATTCCCAAACATAACAAATAACATAACCAAATAACAAAGCATTGCATACATAGATTAAGAGTTTAAAGTTTGAAAACAAAAACAAAGGATTCTATAACAAAGTTTTTCAAATTTGAGAGTATTAAAGATAAGAGTTGAAAGAATTCAAGCATTGAGAGTTTCATTGTCCACGCCCTCTTTTCGGGCGACCACCTTGATCATCAGCACCACCGGCTCCACTCGAACCTTCACCCTCCTTGCGCGGCCTCTTGCTTGCCATTGTGTCACTAGCATAGCTGTTAATCAATTGTTCCCATTCATCATGGCAGGCCCTCCATTCGTCCACATCTATAGCTTTCTTGCACCCCATCTTAACCCTCATTTTCTTCAAAAGCCCCCTAGACTTTGAAACCTGTACACAGTTCAAATCAAAACAAAATGCTATCAGTATTACTTGCACAACCTTATGATATCAAAACTTGACAACTTCAAAATACTTACAAATAACTCTTTCGCCTTCTCCAAAACTGAGGAAGCTTTCTTTTCACCTTTGGCCTTGCTAGATCCTTCCGTGGCCTCTTCCGCCCTCCTTTGCTCAGCTACTTTGGCTTGGGATTCCCGATTAACCATAAGAGGGTGAGAAATCTTATTGTACCACTCCATGTACCCATCAGCCGTTTCAGCTGGATCGTCCGAGATGAGTCGAAGTTCCTCCACACGAATATTGTTGGAGTCAAGTGAGTTCCACATTGCAACCTTTGGTTCGGGATCATAGTTGCCACACCATGAATGGTCGGTGCTCTTGGTATCATCGTTGCCGCCACCCTTTGCCTTCAACTTGAACTTACTTGTCTCCGCAACCGGGATAGTTTGAACGTATCCCAATTGCCTTAGAATACGGCGGGGATCATACATGCCATAACCAAAGGGAAAGGGTAGAGGACCATAGTACGTAGAAATCGGCAAGTCTCGTTGTGAAACGATCGCACCGAGTTCAGGTTCACGGTTCTCGTAGGGCCTATAGGTGAAATCTTCGGCCTTCATCTGATCTAACCTCTTCCTCAACTCAACCAATCTTGTGCCTTTGTTCTTCAACTTGTTGACGTTCTCTATGAATTTGTATTTCGCCGTGGTAGGCATGGTAGAGTCGACGCTCTCATCGATTTTCTTCACCAACTCCAATTTATCAAAATGATCATAAATCCACCCCTTCATACAATTTTAAAACAAACAATCAACACAAAATATATAAACAAGAGCATATGTGGATAGCACAGTTACATGGGTAGAGATTTACCTGGAATAAGTTCCAATTTCCTCCAAGGTTTTTAGTTTCATACCTAGAGGCCTTTCCAAGTTCGTTGATTAGGTGACCAAGCGAGGCGGTTCCCCACGCGTACTCATCAAGAGTGGTGAGATCCCCCAACAACTGCAGATAGTTTGTACTCACCAAGTTCCCCGTGCTGTCCGGAAAGATGAGGGCACCAAGATGGTACAAGACATAAGCCCCAGCGGTATGCCTCACTTCTTCCTCGTCTACAACTCTATCCTTTGATTTGGCCAAGGTTCCTTCAAACTCTTTCTTCAAGTTCGCCAACTTAAAAAATTTAATCTTGTTTTTTTTATTCATACCCCCGAAGTCTTTTTCATCCACATCTTTCTTGGCTCTACAGCATTCGAGCTCAGCTTTCGAACTATCCCAACCGAGGACCTTGAATGCCCGAGGATACATTTCTTCCCAATTCAAATCTTTAAAACCCACTCCCACTGCTTTACCTCTAACCTTGAGGCCTTGGATGTGTTTCGGGGCGTCGGCTTCTATACCAACCTCACCGAAAGGCATGTGCATTGTTGCTGTCTCCGGTTGAAACCTTTCGACGAGAGCCGAACATGTTATCATATCATTCTCGGGCATACGACTTTCTATTGCCTCCAATAGACCAGTTGCCTCCACTAGAGCCCTTAACCCTTGCACCTCATTGTCAAGAGTCCATTTGGCAGCTTTCTGAGCTCTAAGTAAGCGGGTTGCATTAGCGGTATCCTACAAACCAACATAAATAAATAAGAAATCAATAATATAAATAAACGAACAGTCGATTGTTTCTCAGTCGATACACATACCTTGGTCTTATACACTACGGAAGCATATGACTCCGCGTAACCAATCAACACTTCACCACCATCGCGTGGAAGACCATGGGGTTTTCCGTCTCTTCTAGCGTCTAACAACAAGTCACGTGCAGGAACATTGCTATGGATGTTACGAGGAGTCGAAACCACCTTCTCTTTGCCTTTCCTTGATGGTTGGGGGGCTTCTTCAACATCTCCCTCAACATCTTTTTCAACATCTTCTTCAATGTCTTCTTGCTCTCTCCCCATCTCCATAGATGATGGTTCACGGATAAGCAAGGCCCCCGGCTTTTTTTGCCTATTTTCAGCACCCAAGGGTTTACCATGATTGCGAGCTTCCGGTGTTTCCCCTTCTCTATGCGGAGAAACTTCCATTTTCCCCTTCTTACTCCTAATTAGAACATTAACACAGCAACATCCCCTCATATATGTCATAAATTCAACTTAAAAAAAACCAATTTCAACTCATACAACAACCACAAAGCAGTACACACAACAATAATTCACAATTGAGCAACATGGTAAGAAAGTGAAATCATTGAAACAGTTGAACATTCGGCCCCTATTCTAAATTTTTTTAGAGGCCGGATGTACATTCGGCCCCTATTCTAAAAAAAAATAGAGGCCGAATGTTGATCTGTAACGGGTTTTTCTGCCCTAAATCCTTCGATTCAAGCATCAAAACAACATGAAACTTCAATAAAACAGCATAAAAAGCAAATGTGATGAAATGGGTTAGCGAAAATACCCTCGAATCGCTCCCATATCTCCTTTTCCACGCTCGATTCGAGTTTTCTCTTGAACTTGGGCAAGAGTTGGTTCTAACTCTTCCGGGCGAGATTCGGGTTGTTTATCACCTCGACCAGCCTTTTTCTTCGTCTTCACCATGTTTAATAGAAGTCAAGCGATTAAGTTTTTGAAATCGACGAGGTACGATGATTTCGCGATGATTTTTCGCGATGAAAACGTTCCGGTTTTTTGAGAAGAAGAAGAAAAGAAGGAGAGGAGAGGAGCGACGGTTTTGAGAGAGGGTGTTTTTTTTTTTGTTTTGTTTTAGGGATAAAATTAAGTATATATATGTTAATTAGTGAAAGGGTATACTAGTCATTTCAAGTGTTAGTTGAGGGATAACTTAGTCATTTCATTGCAAGGGCTGAAAGGTAATTTCTGCGGCGCAAGGGCTCGCATACTCTCTCAAGGGCTCAAAGTAACTTTCAAACTCATTCACAATGTCCTATTCAGAGTAGTAGGTGGGCTTGGAATTGGCTGGAGGTATGACCTTGTCCTTACTTTTTCTATCTTCACTGGTATTACACTTTGGATGTGGGTGATCAAGAATTCTGCATATGGTTATGGATGTGGCTGGAGGTAGAGCATAGTCAAGTTCCAGCCAGTGTGTTATGATAGTGGTTTCATAAGCTTCTTTGCCAAACTTGAGTTTCTTAGTAACATAGATACTAAGTTTAGCTTCGGGTTTCTTCGATCATTGATACCTCCCCGATCCTTGGCCAATCCTTGATATACTCCGACTGGTTTCAGAATATTTCTGAGGTCAGGAATAATGTGTTTCGGAATCGTTTGATGAGAGCCGAAAGTTATAATTTTGTAGAATTCCTCTTCCTCAATGTTTTCAGGGCCTGAGATAGGAATTCCAACCAGAACCATAAGTTTTCCAAAAATGCCTCTAGTACCACCTTTGCTTGCCAAGTTAAAATCTTCAAGGCCAATGTATGGAATGAGAATTTATAGGATTCTGTATATAAACGTTTAAGGTATTATTCTTACACACTGGAGTCTATACACTAATAAAAAAAAACAGGTAGACAGTAATATACATTGCAGAACAAAAAAACCCATAGAAATGGAGATATTGGAGAAAAATACACCAGGAATTTATAGAAATTATTTATCAAGTGGGAACTCTTTGCTCTTTTCCTGCTGTGTAACGATGACGAACACTCCCATGCCTATGCCTCAACTGGCCACCAGTAATATATCTCCAAGTCTGGAGAGCCTCGCATCAAAAGATAAATAAAGATAAAAGCTGTAATAAACGACTCACTCAGGTAGTTTCAGACGGCTGAATAAAACAAGGAAGCTTTGCTCTGGCACGACATAGAGGAATCCTAGATCTGCACCTTTGATATATGGTCCCATTCCCTGCACATCAGGATTTATGACTAAGAGTTAATATATAAGCCAAAACTACTTAGCCATTGAAAGAAACACTGGAAAGTTCGGAATATCCTATCTTTCACTACCTTTCCTCTAAGTTGCAGCAATTCACCATCAACCCACTGTGGATTGCGAAACCCAAATTCTGCTATTCTTCCTTGACCTTTGTAACTAGCAACCTGGAATAAACACCAGTTAACAAATCAGCTCCTAGAATACAGAAAATGGACAGCAAATTTTTATGGATATCCAATGCAAGAATCGGATAATGACGTTATCCTTCTCCATAATTAAAAATAAATAAAATAGAAGGTATAATTACCACTCCAAGTTCATCTGGAAAAGCCCCACGGTTGGTATTCCTGTTTACTTTACCAATTTTAGCACGAAAAGTTACCTGCACAACAAAATTTTACAACATCAAAACGCTTAATTTATTTCACAAGATGAAAAGAGAAAAAACATCTAATTACACGCAGGATTTAGGTAAATACCTCCCCAGCAGGAACATTAAGATCTCCTGTCAGTTTTACTGCCTCAACGTACTCAAAAAATTCCACATTTTCTGCATCATCTGTACTATTCCAGTAACCGAACTTACGGGTTAACTGTACCACCTCTGGGCCATATGGGCCAAAGGCTCCAATATAGAGACCTGCATATTGATGAGCTTGTGTCATCCTCAAAATAGTGATGTGCTGTTACTTTTATTTAGGCAAGCTGCAGAACAAGTAAATGGAGTTACTCACCAGTAAAGGGATCTGAATCATCATTTGAGGTGATCCGGCTGAAATTTGTATTTGTTGACAGTCTGTTGTGCTTTTGAGCCTGACTAACTGCAAGCTTGACAATCTCACGAATATCTTTTCTAATCTAAAAACCAGCAAGAAGTAATAACATCACATATTTTGAACACAAGCGACACACTAAACCAATTTTTTCTTCATCATCCAACAGATTCTAACTACGAGAAAACATGATTAAGACACACTGCATATACTTTCCATTTTTCCAACAAAAGGAGAAACGTATGGCCTAATACTTTAAATAGCTTTCCAATGTACCCAGTTCCATATGAGATCCTCACATAAACCATGGAAGGATTGTGTGAATAATTGACACACCAAAAGATCAGTCTGAGAAACAACTAAAAAATATCTAACATTGAGGTAATTTCCAACAAAAGGCCATACTATAAATAGCTTTCCTATGTACCCAGTTCCATATGAGATACTCACATAAACCATGGAAAGATTGTGGGAATAACTGACACACTAAAAGATCAGTCTGAGAAACAACAACTAAAAAATATCTAACATATGAGGTAATCAAAGTCGATTCTCAACAAAATGAAAGCATTATTTCTCTACAATTAACTCACCTTGGAAGGGACCTTATCCACACTCCAAAATGCCTTAGCAACATCAAGGGGCATGAGCTCAGAAACACCCTCAGCTGCAACAGTTGCCAATTTGACCTCAGACACTTCCATATCTCCAATTTCAGCATCTACAACTTTCTCGGGAATATGCAGGATAAAAGAATCCTTTTCCATATCCCTTACTTCCGCCGGAGAACGTACAAAATCATCTTTTAACGGTATATCGTCCTTGTTATGTAATACGCCTCCAATAAAAAGTTTCATAGCCAAACTCCTGCTCTCATTCCTTGTGCTGGGACCTTCTCTCAGTTGAATTCCCTCCGGGAGAACCTCATCTAGGCTTTCAGTTTCATCTTCAGAAGTCTCAGAAGCATCTGTCTTCTCCGTTTCGTTATCTTGCACTAGCTGCTCCAGGGATTCACCATCTTCTATTATCTCCTCCGACACATTAACATTCATGACTTTGAGTTTTAATCCAGGAATTTTATCTTTAAGAAAGTTAATAACTCCTTTTATCCCTTCTTCACTTGTATCCCTAATGTTCACGCTCTTTGTATCCTGGCTCTTATGTGGCTCATCTTCTTCATTATCCACAGTTTTGTCTGTAGCGTTTTCAGAGTTGACAGTGGATGGATTCTCTGACACTTTTGATGGTGATGTTGATGATGACGACAATGGAGAAACTGTTTTACTTCCTTTGTTTCGTCGCAAAAATACTGCCTGTCCAAATACAAGAATGTTATTATCGCACCTTCAAATATGATAGGAAGAAATAGAAGACATCATATCATCATTAACAGCACAACCATATGTTAACGCTTAGTCAAAACGAGTCTCACTTGATTATTGGTGACATTAATAATGAGAAACACTGTCAATTTGCTCATTTAAAGGAAAGTCCAATTCATTTCAATATAGATATAGTCGTAACATAACTGACTTTGAACAACCAATACTCGGTCATTGTGTTGGATACAAGCAAAACCGTATCTGACACAATCAATGCCCGCATATTACCTGCTGTATGTATCTATCATTGGCATCTTTGACGACAAAAATTTCAAATAAGGGGGTCCCCGAAGATTTAGTAACCAATTGCCTGGAACAAACATAAACCATTTTTGAATACGCAGTCAATAGAATCAGTGAGAACCAAGACAGCGAATGATATACTAGAAAAATATGTCCACCTTGGAGTATAACTCTTGGCAACAAATCTGCCTACACCAGGGGTTATTCTTACAACTCTTCCGAAAGGATCATCAAAATCCTTCGAACAGCCAACCCACCAGCCTACCTGCAAAAAAAGTAAAAACATCATCGACCCAATACCTACTATTTTTATCTCTTTAAGTTTAGTCGCAAGTTTTGCTAGGGTGCACGTAGCCCAATGGATACCCTATCAATGCCTAGCATCTAGGATTACAAGGCACCACATGCACCAAATGCTAGAGCAGTATAACATATATATGTACTTGCATCCTAGTTTCTTGTATGAGACATTGAGACTACTAAGTGAACAAAATTACACGTCTGACAAATATAACAAGTAACGTCGACTGATGACTAATGAGTAAGAAAATTACCAGGTTGCTTCCTGAAATTCTACATAATTTCGATGCATCATGGTAACGCTCTTCATCTATTGCATTCTACCAAAATAGACAAACACATTCACTGTCAGTTGCTTGCTTCAATATATGGATGCACACCATACCACCACTGACTCTTAACAGTTAAATTACCTTCAATTGTGACATGATTTCAGCCACAGAATCCTTAGATGTTGCTTCTGCAATAGCCCTTTTTAGTTTTACAGCTTCTTCAAAATCTTCCTTGTCAACTGCATCTCTTAGTTGATACTGTAACATAAACACTCAACATCAGAATGAAATGGCAATTTCGTTATATTTCGCAGAAAATATGGGTAATATGATTACTACCTTAAGAACAGAAGAGATACTCTCAGTTTCTTCAATTTCTGAAAATCGTTGATTCCAACGGGACCAATCCCATTCAGTAGGAGATGAAGATGAATTACTACACCGGCAACAGAAACTCTTATTGCTAAGATTTCGAGATTTCCTGAAAGTTTGTGTTTTTTGAGGTATTGAACAGAAAAACCTGAGATTAGTTTCTTTTTTAGTGATAAGTGAGAAATCTGAATGAGGTTTTCTCATTTGGAATATAGGGTTTGCATTATGCAATCCCAATCCACTTGCTACCACCATCTCTTCTTCTTCTTCTTTGCAAGTCTTTTTCTCTACAGGAAGGGACTGACTGCTCTAGAGAAAGGAGCAGAAAGCAGAAAATATTCCAAGGATAAAGGTGGAAAATCTTTGAAGACGTGGCTATATGTTTGTTTGCTGATCATAGATCTACATATACCGTGGATATTCCCAGTTGCAAACATTTGCAGCCAGCCTATGGGCTGCTACGGCTTATAGCAAACTGGCTAAATAGTCGTCGGTATGTGCCCAGACCACTATTCCATCGCCAGTAACATAATTTATGGTGCTGATCATTTTTTTGAAACGAGGCCCTCGTTAACAAAACATAAAAACTCTTTTTCTTATTTACAGAATAAACATAAATTAAAACTGAACTAAACGATAAACGAAAAAAATCTATTGAAGTTAAGAATTAGATGAATTGTATCAATAGTCAGACTTTTTTGTATATATAGCAAGGTAGACATACTTTGTCCTAATTTGTTCTGTAGAGATCTAACTAACCCCTCGAATCCATTTTTTATTCATGGTTGGAAGTTCTTACGACATAATAGATCTGCTATTTGTTTAGAAAAGGAAAGAATGAGGAATGACATAATTCATTTTCTGCTAGGAGGCTACCGGAGAATTGGAATATTAAGGGGAACTTCACCATTCCTAAAGTGATTCAATGCAGTTGGAAGGGTCCTCCTCCTAATGAGTTTATGATAAATGTTGATGGTTCTATGAAAGAAGAGTCTGCTGGTTTTGGGGCTGTGTGATCTAACTACCAGACCAAACATTCTTATCTGTCTTATATTGTATATATGCTATAACTATATAACAAAACTAAATTTTTTGCACCCTTTTATATTTAGTTGTATCATATTAACTTTAAAAAAAAAAATATGACTATGAATCTTTGATTCGCGATTCAATATACGAATCGATTCTTAAAAATGATAAAACGATACATGTTACGATTCACGATTTAAAAACCTTGGTCTTATGTTAGCTGAGAAGCATGGTTGCAGAATTATTCATTTGGGTACAGATTATATGGTTGCATGTCTCCTTTTCCACAACAAGAACCCTAAACCCCTTGGCATGATTTACAGATATGGAGGAGAATTGGTGTCGTACTTCAGTTTTTTGATAAAGTGGTTATCTTTCACTGTTATAGAGAGACTAACCAGGTTGCAGACCATCTTGCTGGCATTCATCCTGTTATTAGCAGGTTTATCAGGATTAGAGAGGATGAGTTTTCACCGGATTTGCGTGAGATTGTCAAGAATGACAAGGAGGGGAAGGTGTACTTTAGAGTCTAGTGGGGTTTTTGGTGTGGTTTTGTCAGTGTTGTAATTTCCTTTCCTGTTTTTTTTCGTTTCTTGTTGGTTGAGGTTTCCTTAACCTCGCGGATTGTTTCAAAAAAAAAAAAAAATCCCATCTAATGGTTCTGAATTCATGACTTATAAATATTCAATATCAAGTATAATGCAACTTACACCTTATATATCATTTCTTCGCCTTTTCAACTTATACTTACCACCCTACATCACCTTTATCTGACTTCTAGCACCGTTAAAGTTTGGGTCCAAAATTTTCAGCTTATGAAGATGAAAACATTTGCAGTTGTTACGTTTTGTATACACTAGAGAATATCAATGGTGCATGAAAAGACGAGGGTACCGAGTACACCACCATTTATTTTAGTCCACCTATAAGTCAAACCTTGAACGGTTCCTGTAATCAAGAACTCAAGAACAAGATCTCTTTCGTAACTGACTGATTCACACAAGAGAGTCAATACAAGATTCCGAAAGACTATGTCAACAACCAAGTACGATACTTTAATTATAAATGACAAGTCAAATATAATACGGAAATAAAGTAAAGTGCACACAAGAATTTTGTTAACGAGGAAACTACAAACTCGTAGAAAAACCCCGGGACCTAGTCCAGTTTGAATACTCTTAGGAATTAAGACGCTAACACACCTACTCTCATACTTCGGACTAGCAGGTGTAGACAATATGACCCTAATACGACTATTAGTCACAAAGATTTCCCCTCAGTATTCATACGCCTCTAACCACAGCAAGGTGGTCACGCACATGTAATCCTTTAAACAAACATACGTCATTTACTGTCTTGCCTAAGAGTTGCTCCACAGCCCGTCGTGAAGACTATCGCTACCCAACCTCCAATCAGACGACTACAACCTTATGGACAACAACTAAATAGCGGCAGGTCAAATCGCTAGATGATATCCTTGGAAACTTACATATATTTTACTGAAGTCGTTTTACACCAAGAGTGAGGCTAATTAAGTTTACTTGGTAATAAACCCCTCGAGATATCAACCAAGGTTTCAAAACCAAACTCCCGAAAGAGCAACCTTGTCGTCCCAGTTGGAATCAAGCAATATATGGATGCAGTACAATATGTATGACCGTGAAGAACGATGTACGTGCAAAAAACAAATCCAATAACAACAATCTTGATTCCACTCAATATCTATAGTTTAGGAACACAACCCGAAAGCGGCTTGCTGACAAATCCAGGTTAATAGATAAAGAGTATGTTTTTATCACTACGATCTTGAGTGGACTTATAGCAGAAGTGAAGGACCTTAGAATAAACAAGATCGTAAGACTTTGATAGACGTGATAGAACGGAATACAAGTACAATACAAAGAAGAATAGTAAACATAAACTAGTTTCCCTGAAGAGGTACTTCTAGGCTTCTCGATCCCTAAGAGAAGACTTGCACTAATCCAGACCGAAAGCAAAATCTTAAAGGTAACTGAAAGGAAAAGCGAATAAACACAAGCTTACTTTTCCGAAGAATGAAACTTGGTAGAGGGACAAAGCTTTCAAAAGAGTTATGACTCCTATTTATGATGACTAAGGCTTAGCTTTGAAATGAGGCTAACTTAATTTCGGAAATACATTTAAAGCACATTCCATAACAATTCTGAAATTCCTCA